>JARHVA010003998.1:1557500-1742795 GCA_037957365.1 Torreya grandis
ATTAGGATAGGTGATGATGTTATGGAAATAAATACTAGGGTAAATACCAAGAATGTACTTGTATGCCCAAAGAAAGGTTTCAAAATATTTTTCAAATAATAGTTTATATTTTTTATGCTCTATAAGATGAAGTTATTTAGAGACAAGAATGGGCCTAAGAGAGGATGTGGTGTTTTAATTGATTACAACACTTTCCTAGATAAATATGGAATTTATTATTGAGTATGATGCCAATATTAGAATTTTATTATTAATTATAAGGAACATATTATCTCTTTTCTATTCTAGTTGGATATCTTGTTTGTCCTCTACATGGATATTTTTTATCTTGTAGTTGGATGTCTTTGATTATTTTGTGGGATGTTTTTCTTGTAATCTTGTTGGAACCTTATTTAGGCTAATCAAAGATTCATATATGGGATGAAATTATAGTAAGGGATAATTGATTAAAGTTTTCATAAATTTATAATGGTGATTACTCACCTTTTGACTCTTATACAAAGTGAGGGACAAAGAACACTATTCATAATTGACCCCCATGTGGAGGAACCTTTGATTATTATGAAAAGTGTGGAATAAGAACACTATTACTATATGGGAAGAATTTATTTCCCCACTTGAGATCCTTTGAGTTTTAATTAGTGGATTTACTATTGTGTACATGTGTGTGCATATTCTTGGTGGAGTTTACTATTGCAATATTTTTGTGTAGAACATGAGTTGTCACTCAATTCACTTATTTAGGTGGGTCATGAGTTGTCACCCACCTCACCTTTTAGGTGGATATGGAATGGTGTACATTCCAATTATATATATATGTATATATATATATATATGTATATATATATATATATATATATGTATATATATATATATATGTATATATATATATATATATATGTATATGTATATATATATGTATATGTATATATATATGTATATGTATATATATATATATATGTATATATATATATATATATATGTATATATATATATATATATGTATATATATATATGTATATGTATATATATATGTATATATGTATATATATATGTATATATATATATATATATGTATATATATATACATATATATACATATATATATATATATATATATACATATATATATATATATATACATATATATATATATATATACATATATATATATATATACATATATATATATATATATATACATATATATATATATATATATATACATATATATATATATATATATATATATATATATATATATATATATATATATATATATATATATATATATATATATATATATATATATATATATATAAACTCTTTTCTAGATTTTGTATGCAAGTAAGAAAGCAACAAATATAAATGTAATGCACTCTAAATGCTATTTTCTGATTTATGAATTCATTCTAGTTATTCTTTTTAGAAATTCATGGTGGATATTTTTATATATTATTATTTTATATAGGTATTCAAAAAATAATACTATAAAACATATGATTTTATTTTTAAATATATTCAGTATAATTTATGGTCAACAATTTTAGTTGCAACATAACTAGTTTGACAACTAGTAATTATGGGATAATTTTATTGATACATAGTTTCATCCCAATTCACTTGTTTAGGTGAGTCATGTGTTTTCACCCACCTCAAATTTTAGGTGGATATGTCTTGGTGTAAACTCAACTTATTATATATATATATATTTATGTAACTCTTATCTAGCTTTTGTATGTAAGTAAGAAACCAACTAATGAATTGTAATGTTATTTTCTAAATTATGAATTCATTTTGGTTGTTCTTCTTGAAAATTCGTGGTGTATATTTTTATATATTATTATTTTATATACATATTCACAAAAAAATACCATAAATAACATTATTTTAGTTTTGAATCTATTCATTATAGTTTATGGTAAGCAATAACAATTGCAACACAACTAGTTTGACAACAACTAATTCTGGGATGGTTTTGTTGATACATAGCTTTATTTTGAGAGAGATACAAATATGATTTTAAATAACCCACACATTAAAATACTTAATTTTGTATCATATCCATGTTTAATCAAGGTTTAAAAAGGATTTTTGAAGCCATTATCAGAAGAAACAATGGCTTCAGTGAGTTCTGATTCTATGAATATTCTAGTTTTTAAAGTTGAAAACTTTGAGTATTGGAGAGATAAATTTAAGATAGTTATTATGTGGAAATGATTTTATTATAATGTTATCCATAGGTACACACCACTATAATATTTTAATATATTGACACAAGATGAGAAAAGAACAAAAAATGATGAAGAAAAGGGAGACACACAAGCTTTCTTCTATATTCAAAGTGCCATAGACCCAATCATTTATCGAAGAATTACAAGATGTAAGAATACTCATGATGCATGAATTACCTTGGATATTTAATATAAATGATTTATTAAGGTAAGATAATCAAATATATAAACTATTAAATTAAATTTTAATAATTTGAGAATGTCAGTTTTTTAGGAGTAGGAGATTATTGTACAAGGGTAGATGATTTAGTTCATATAATTAGGGTTTATGGAGACACTATATAAAATAGTGTTATTTTAAGAAATATTTTAAGATATATATCTCATAAATAGATTAATATTGTGATCAATCTTGAAGAGTGTAAAGACATGAACACCTTAAGTGTTGATGAGTTAGTCAAATCTCTTTTATCTCATGAAGACAAGATGAGAATATATGCAAGAGATCTAGAACAAGAACTTGAAACCAATGCAAGGGTTTCAAATTAAAAATATAGAAATAAAAATAATAATCATTGTAGTTTAAAAAACTCAAATTTTTAAGATAAATTTGAATTTAAATTCACTAGTAAGAGTAAGAAATATTTTACTTGTCATTACTATTTAAAAACCTAGACATATGATTAAAGATTGTAAGATACTAGAAGCTTAGATTCAAGCCAATAAAGAAAGGAAAGAAAAGGATTTTCATTATAAAAAAAGAGAGTGAAAATATGGATCATATTATTGTCTCACATGTTTTCTGTGAATAGCGCAAGAAAAAAATTTGTTGTCTCTTGATTCAGGTTGCTCAAACCAGGTGACAAGTCATAAATATCATTTCACCAAGTTAGATTACTCCTTCAAAATATAAATGAAATTAGGATATGGAAAGTCATTACAAATTTAAGGAAATGGATGCATGAAAATCAACACAATAAAAGATAAATAAGTCATAAGTGAAGGGGGAAGCATATTGAATATGATTTTGAGGACTTACAAAGTCATACACATGTTTCTAGCTCATCAGGAAATAATAATAGCTCTTTGTAAGAGACTAGTCATCAATCTACATCAAAATAAAGAAAGAATGAGTGTTTGTTGAATAATAATCCATCAAATAAGATGTTGGATAAGAATTATGAGAAGAGGATCACATGGATACAACATCAGGAAGGTAGCTCTATGGATATATTGAATAGCTTCAAAGAAGATATGAAATCAAAATTTGAGATAGTTGATCTTTGAATCATGAAGTAATTTGTTGGAATTGAATTCCATCAAAATAAAGAGGAATTATTCATTTTTCAATCCAATTATGTAGAAGACATGCTAAAGAAGTAAAATCTTCAAAATTCAAAGCCTATTGAAATTTTCACCAAGGGGTTGATAAAGGAGATTCATGGAAGGCTTAATGAGAATATATAATTATCTTCTCTTTAAATAAAAGGGGGGAATGTTGAGTATGATGAAAATATTATAATTTGATTATTAATTATAAGGCACATATTATTTCTTTTGTCCTCTAGCTGGATATATTGTTATCCTCTAGATGTATCTTGTTTGTCTTATAGTTGGATGCATTTTATTATTTTGTGGGATATATTTATTGTAATATTGTTGAACCCTTATTTACGATAATAAAATATTCATTTATGGGATGAAATTATAGTGGGTGCTACTTGATTCAAGTTTGTATAAAGTCATAAGGGAGATTCCTCACCTTTTGAATCTTGTGCAAAGTTGGGGACAAATAACACTATTCCTAATTGACCACCATGTGGAGGAACCTTTGACCCTTGTGAAAATTGTGGAATAATAACATTGTTATTATATGGGATGAATCCATTACCCCACTTGGGATCTTTTGAATTTCAATTGGTGGGGTTTACTATTGTGCGCATATGTGTTGATGTAAGAGCATCCTATAAGGACCCCAAAGATGATTAATGTTTGTCTTAAGGCAGTATGTGAGGCATATAATAGGTGTTAAAATTATTTAGTATCCATAAGGTGGAGTTTAGGTTGTCTTAAGATGCATAAAATTTGAATTTTGGCTTTTCCTGCCAAAAACCTCTTTTTGAAAATTTGGATCTTGCCAAGCCTTTGTAAGTATTATTATATGATTTTAAAGGTGGTAAGGTGTCAGAAAAAACATGTCTAATAGGTTTATAAAACTATATAAGTTCATAAAATTTTCATAAGTCTAAGGTTATGGTTCCATATAGGTCATCTTGTGTAAAATCAGGAATAATACAATGTAACCAAAAAGACCTCTTTGAGGGAAAGATTGAAGAATCAGTTATGCATCCTTTTTAGAGTGATATGATTCAATTTTTATGGTGGTAACCTCATATATTTAATTTTATGTAGAGGAATTAAGGTATTGAGAAGTTTTTTATGAAGGGAGTTTTGATGTTTTTGTAACCTCTGTTGAAAGAATTAACAAAGACCCCTATTTTGAGGTCATTAAATTTGTTTCTGACTACATGTGTTTTGTTTATGAAATAATGAGTTTGAAATTATTTATAAGTGTATTTTAATACTAATTAATATTTTATTTGTGAATATTTTCTCCAAGATATAAATAAAAATGAATTTTGGTTAAAGAATGTAGACACAAACCCTAATCCTATTTATTCTACTTGTTTACAAACTGTGTATTAAAAGTTAGATGATTTCCTAATAGTGGTGATTAATTTTTAAAATTATTTATTGAGGATTGGATTTATTTAGTATATATGTTTCATTAAATCTTAAGTAGAAAGTATGGCTTGGTCATTACTGAAGATAGACCCCTGCTACTGAGATATTTGCTTTGCTTAAACAAACTATGTGTTTTCAATGATTGAATATAAAAGGTGTAGATAATTATTTCAAAACATAGATACATATTTTGGAATGTTATTTTAAACCCCATATATAAATTAATAGTGTGGAAATCATATGGTGTTTAGATAGATATGCCAAGAGACCCTTGTTTCTTGTAGTGAACATTGTCATAGTGGACTATGTATTGGATTCTTGAAAAGACAAGATCAAAGAATTGAGTTAAAAAATATCTAATAAATTTTGGTAAGTTTGTTTGAGTCCATTTAATTTTGTTATTACCTTTTTTTTTTAATAACATATTAAGAGATTTCAAATTGTGATATAGGTCTATAGAACACACATTTTTCTTACACAGTGAAGACATGTTGCATTATAAAACCTTCACATTAGATTAAAAAGAGGAAAAAAATGATTATAAGAGTCAAGTGAGGTTAATAAAAAATCATATAATCTTTAAAAAATCTTTTAAACCCTTTATAACATTCACAGTTGAATTTTTTGTGCTCTCAGGTTCGTATAGAGTTGTATAAGCCCTAAATTAGGGTTTCTTCTATATGTTTTGTTCCAATTGTCAAAAAAATACAAAAAAATTTAGTCTAGTCATATTTCATGTGTTATAATTTAATATCAAAATATTAAATTGGTATGGAATGCCTAGTATGGATTTTTAGGGACTGTGTTATGTTTAATCTTGAGAAAGCCTAATTGAGAAGGCTTAAAGGAGGAAAGTGTGGTCTAGGAATAGAGTTAGACATTGAAATTTTGGGTAGAGTCGATTATCAAAAAAGGGTATCTAAATATATCATTAGTTTTTATATATGCATCCATACATAACCATGCTAATCAAATAATCCCAAAAGTAGGGTTACAAAGACTGTGTGAAGCGTATGCAGAGTTGAGTCAAAGGAGTTGAAAATTATAAGGTGTGGAAGATTTGGTGACTAAGAAGAGAGGGTTAGAGAGACCCTATTAAGTAATACCAAATAATTGGAAAGTATAAAACACCTAGGTGAATCTCAATACCATTTCATGAATAGTGAACTTAAGAGCAATTATCAAAGAATTGGATTTAGAGATAGAGTCAAGTGAGACAAGTTGTTATATGCTCTACATAATTTTTGTATCAGATATAGTAAATACTCATAGTGGATTGTGAAAATGATTAACATAATGTTTTTTGAGGTGTAGTTTAGGATAGGGAACCAAGAATAGAGTTCCATGGAGAAAGTTAGTAGAGATGAAGATTTGGTCATGAGGATGGAGGCTATTAAGTATGCTCTCAAAGAAAGAGTATAAAGAGAAGTGATAGAAGAAGAAGAAGGAAAAAAAAGTTAGCAAGGTCAAGTATCACCTTTATATCCAAGGACAAATGGGATAAAAAATGAATGGGTGGTTCAAGATAAACACAAATGCATGTAGTAGCAATTTAAGAAGGCATTGGAGTATAACACCATGCATGGTAGATCAGATCATTTTTATGAGGTAGGTTGAAATGAGATGAAGATTATATGAGAAGTGGACCAAGACAAAGGATTCAAGGAAAATTTTGGAAATTCCATAGAGAGGTACATAGGGTAATAGAATGTGCATTGAGTATTGGTAGTAGTATGCAGTAATAGAGTACAAGAGAAGTGAATGAGGAAAGAAGACAAGAAATAAATGATTATTTACTCATGAGAAGAATATTATTTTATTAGAGTAAATTCAAAGATCCAACCTCAAATAGAAGCTTATTTAAGAGCAGGTGCAAAGCAAAAGGTAAGGTTTATAATTTAGTGATTGACAGAGGAAGTACTAATAATATTGTGTATTTAGAGATGGTAAAGAAATTGGGCTTGAAAAAGATACTACATCCAAAACCATACAAGGTTGAATGGGTTCATAAGGGACACCAAATCCTGGTAAGTGAACAAATTTGGGTTCAATTCCATATAGGAGGATATAAAGATAAAGTATTGTTTGATATTATGCCCATAGATGTATGTCATTTTTTGTTAAGAAGACTGGTAATTTGATAGGTAGGCTATTCGTGATGGTTAAGATAATACATATACCATCAATCAACATGGAGAGATACTTATTATTTTCCTATTTAAGGGTGAAGAAAGAAGAAAATATGAGAGGATAATGATGATGGCTACAAAGCAGTGTTGGAGCAAAGCCATGGAAAGTTTGGGTTTGGTCAAAGAAGCAAAGAGAGAATAAAATGTAAGATGTCTTGAGATGGTTAATATGAAGAGTTATGAGTCAAAAAATATGGAAATAAGAGAGGATGAACAATAATGCAAGGTGATAATAGAGGTCATAAAGAGGTAGTAAGAGAGTGGTCTTAAAAAGAAGGAAGAAGACATAACACCTACGAGAGTGTTTAAGCAATAAGAAAACCAAAAAAAGAAGGGCTACCAAGCCTATAAAAGAGAACACAATAGAATAGTAATAGAAATTGAAACTGATATGGAAAATAAGTGGTTTGGAAATGACACCAAACAAGATAATAAGATGGACAATGACGTGTTTAAGAAAGAATAATAAGAGAGCCATGAAAGCTCCAAAATTTGATGTTAACCATATGTTTTGTGATGAAAGTAAAGGTAAGAATCAAGATGCCATTAACCAAAGTTTGGAAAAATTTAAGGAAAAGGAAAATATAGAGATAAATGAATATCTTAAGATGACTTTGGCATCCAAAAAGGAATGGTAGATAAACTCAAATATTGGAGAGAGAGTCTTGAACAAAAAAAGAATGTTAAAGAGTTAGGTAATATATAGAAGGCCCATGAAAGAAAGTCAAGTGACTTCCAATATCTCCATATAAGAATGAAAAATAAAAGAAATGAGACATGGAAAATGAGCATGCATCCCTTTAATATTCAAGAGATAAAGAGTAGTCATAATGGTGATGAACAATAGTAAACTAAGAGTCTATATAAGTATGAGGTATGCAAGTACCAAGAAGATGTTGTACATAGTTTGAAGTAGATAGAAAAATAAGTAATGATGGAAGAAGAAGAATTCATATTTTTATCAAGATTTTTTCATGGAAATAAGGAGAAGATGAATCAATTTGTAGATGTGGAAGAGTGGTATACACTTGCAATACAAGAAGAGGATAAAAACAACTATGATTTTCTTAATAATGTTGTTTCATGTGCAGGTATATTATTCAAGAAGATGAACCAAATAAGGCCTAAATGTGGGGCCCAATAACATGTTAAAATCCATGGGAATAAATTATAATTATATGCCTTCTATAAGGAGGTTCATTAGAGTCAAATAGGAACATTCACCAAGTACATCAACAAATACCTATGGAAAACATTTCTTTTCATCTTGGTAGTATAATGCAAGGGTATCCTATAAGGACCCCAAATTTGATTAATTTTTGTCTTAAGGTAGTATATTAAGAATATAATAGGTGTTATAGGTCTTGAGTAGTCATAAGGTGGAGTCTAGGCAATCCCAAGATGCATAGAATTTGAATTTTGGCTTTTCTTGCCAAAAAACTCTTTTTGAAAATTTGAATCTTGTCAAGCCTTTGTAAGGATTATTATATGATTTTGAAAGTGGTAAGGTGTCATAAAAAAGTTTTATAATGAGTTTAGACACTATATAAGGTTCATAAAATGTTTATAAGTCTAAGGGCATGGTTTCATATAGGTCATCTTGTGTAAAATCAAGAATAATGCAATGTATCCAAAAAGACATCTCCAAGGGAAAGATTCAAGAATCAATTATGCATCCTTTTAGGAGTGATGGGAGATAGTTTTTGTGGTTATAAATTCATATATTCCATTGTATTTAGAGTAATTAAGGTATTGACGAGTTTTTTATGAAGGGAGTTTTGATGTTTTTGTAACCTGTATTGAAAGAATTAACACAAACCCCTATTTTGAGGTCATTACTTTTGATGTTGAATGCATGTGTTTTGTTGATGAAATAATGATATTTTAATTCTTTCCAAGTGTATTTTAATACTAACGGGTTTTTTTTTTGGGAATATTTTCTCCAAGATATAAATAAAAAATAATTTTGGTTAAAGAATATAGACACAGACCTTGTTCCTATGTATTTTGCTTGTTTACAGATTGCGTATTCAAATTTGGATGATTTATTAACAATGGTGACTAATTTTTAAAATTATTTATTGATGATTGGATATATTTAACATATATGTTTCATGAAATATTAATAATAAATTATGGCTTGGTCATTACTAAAGATAAACCCCTACTACTGAGATGTTTGCTTTGCTTAAACAAACTATGTGCTTTCAATGATTGAATATAAAAGGTGTAGATAGTTATTTTAAAATGTGGATAAATATTTTGAAATTTTATTTAAAATACATATATAAATAAATATCATGGAACTCATATGATTTTTAGACAGATATGTCAAGAAACCCCTATTTCTTATAGTAAACATTGTCATAATGGACTGTGTATTAGATTATTGAAAAGACAAGATCAAAGAATAAAGTTAAAAATGCTCTAGGATGTTTTGGAAGTATATTTGAATACATTTAATGTTTTTGTAACCTTTTTTTGGTCAATAAAATTGTAATATATTTCAAATTGTGACACATGCCTAAAGAACACACATTTTTTCGACACAGTTAAGACATATTGCATTAGAAAACCTTGCCAGTGGATTGAAAAGAGGATAATAGTGATTGAAAGATTTAATTAAAGTTAATATAAAGACACATAAGCTTTCATATATATTTTAAACCCTTTATAACGTTCATAATTGAATTTTTG
Source organism: Torreya grandis (assembly GCA_037957365.1). Classification (NCBI taxonomy): domain Eukaryota; kingdom Viridiplantae; phylum Streptophyta; class Pinopsida; order Cupressales; family Taxaceae; genus Torreya; species Torreya grandis. The sequence continues at coordinate 1,567,366 of JARHVA010003998.1, forward strand.
GTGTTCTCAAGCTGGTATAGAGTTATATAAACCCTAAATTAGGGTTTCTTATATATCTTTTGTTCCAACCATAGAAAAAATCCAAAACTTTATAGTCTAGTCCTATTTCATGTGTTGTAACTAAATTTAATAATATTAAGCTTTTATGGAATGATTAGTATATATTTTTGGGGATTGTGCTATGTTTAGACTTGAGAAAGCCTAATTGAGAAGGCTTAAAGGAGGAAAGTGTTGTTTAGGAACAAAGTTAGACATTGAAAATTTGGGTGGAGTTGAGTCTTAGAAAAGGGTATCTAAATATATCAGTGGTTTTTATATATGCATATATACATAACAATGATAATAAAATAAGACCAAAAATAGGATTATAAAGACTATGTGAAGCGTAGACAGAGTTGAGAAAAGGAAGGAGTTGAAACTTGGAAGGTGTGGCAAAGCTAGTGACTAATAAGAGAGGGTTAGAGAGAGTCTATTAAGCAAGACCAAAGAATTGTAACTTGTATAAAATACCTAGGTGAATCTCAATACCATTACATGAATAGTAAACTTAAGAGCCATTGTTAAAGAAGTGGATTTAGAGACAAGGTCAAGTGAGACAAGTTGTTGTATACTCTGCATCATGTGTGCACATTCTTGATGGAGTTTACTACTGCAAGATTTTTTCATGGAACATGAATTGTCATCCAACTCACTTATTTAGGTAGGCCATGATTTGTTACACACCTCACCTTTTAGGTGGATATGGTTTGGTGCACACTCCATTTATTTTATATATATTTATGTAACTCTTCTCTAGATTTTGTATGTAAGTAAGAGAGCAACACATGCAAATTTAATACATTGTAATGCTATTTTTTGAATTATTAATTCATTATAGTTATTCTTCTTGGAAATTTATGGTGGATATTGGTATCTCTTATTCTTTTATATAGGATCTCACAAAAGAAGACCAACAAGCATATGATTTTATTTTTGGAGCTATTCAATACAGTTTATGGTCAACAATTTCAGTTACAACACAACTAATTTGACAACTAGTAATTCTGGGATAATTTTATTGATACATAGCTTCATTTTGAGAGAGATACAAATCTAAGTTTCACTCCTCCACACATTCAAAACCTTCATTTACATATTGAAAATTATATGGACCAAGAGGAACTTGAAATTAGTATACGTTTTAATATCAATACTAACAACAATATTATTAAAACAAGGAGATTTTTTCTAAAAATGGCCAAACTTTTGATGTTGGGAAGAAAGTTGAGGCTATCTATCATGGATTAATTCTAATATAGCTTCATCACTTGGAAGCATGGGTAAAGGTCCATTATATTTGACATCCACTTCAATATCCAAAATATTGTTACCTTTGTTATCATAATCAGAATGTATTTATCTTACAACTGTAGCCTAGGCATCTAAATTAATTTTGTAGAGTTGAGTAAAATGTATAGAATTGGTATGGATTGTATCATGATGGTTGATATAGTTTGGTAAAGTGGAGTTAGAAGAAACTGTATCCGGTTTTTCAATATTATTAAGAGTGAGAGGTTTTAATGAATTAGGTTGGAAAATTTAGTTGACTGTAAGTGGTCAATCATAAATAATGTATCAACTACGAATGATATTTGGTCAATGTAGCCTAGAACTAAATATATAATTATGCCAGGTTAGTTGAGATAGTATAAAACATGATAAATATTAAAAATGGTATCAAAATTATTAATTTCATTAGATATGGGAATATTCATAATATATTTTACAACCCATAATTTTTGGAGAGTTGTAAATAATGTCATGAAGTTGTCTTGGTGAGTGGATGAAGTGATTTGATAGCTTAAATGACAATAACAAAGTGTGTAATGTGCTTGTCCTAGTGTGATTGAAATTGGCTTGTTTGATCTTTAGTTTTATCATGGTTAGAGATGTTCATCATTGTTCTCATCTAGACATTTTGGGTCAAATGACAGAAAATTTGAGTAGGTAGTTTGATGACATCATAATTACCATGTATGGATGAGTCAAGGGGAGTTGGTCATATGGTTGTGATCACATTAGTCCCTAGTTTATATGTGAAAATTATCAAGTCTACTGATGAAGTGAGACAAAATATATGCAAGTGCAATGTTGGCCTCTCAAGAATTTTGATAGTATTTTCCCATACTTATCCAAATTTGTAAAGTGGAAAGAAAAGCTAAGTAGGAATTTTGATTATGGCATATCTCATATGTGTGGAAATTTTAGGAGAAGGTGATCATATGGGTTTATTAAATTTTGTGCCTAGTTTATTTGTGTTATCTTTTAGGTTAAGTGTTGAAGCATGACATAAGATGTGCATGTTTAAAGTTGGCCTCCCAGATAAGTTTTTTCCATAGTTGGCTTTGTGGCATAAAAATCTAAGTGTGTATTTTAATGTCAATATATCTCACATGTGTGAGGGTTCCAAGATAATAGTGACACATAGTTGGATTATCCTATGTGATGAGATCATGTAGTCCAAATTTTAGAACATGAACTTGAGTGAAGCAAAATATATGGAGGTGCAAAGTTAGCCTTCTAGGGAGATAGCAATGGTCGCCATACTTAGATTATTTTGCATGATGTTAAAGATCTAGACCAAAAAAAGATCCAATGGCTCATGGGAGATCATACAATGAATATATATAGTGTGTAAAAAGTCAAATAGGTCAAATTTTTCATTGGTTAACAAAGATAAAGATCAAGCTTCTTTTAAGATCTAATAGTGTGTAAGTGATTATACAATTTTGATCTAACAATGCATGTTGAACAAGATGGTAATAAGTGCATGATGTTTAACAATATAAGTGATCATAGGGAATGCAATGGTGTTAATTTTCATGATCAAAGGGTTTCTAAGCAAGATCAAATGGTGATTGATATAAGATAAAGACCTAACTAATCCACAAAGATCAATGGTGTGGATTGAGTCAATATTACAAGAGTGCACGAGATGAGGTCAACATGTTTAAGGTTTAATGTTTGGCATTGGCACACTATGTGTTAAAGGTTGAGATTCATATAATAATATCAATAGTGTGTTTTCAATCTGAGCAGTGAGGACTTGAGATGATATCATGATGTTTGAGGTTTAATTGTGACCATTTGAATTCAAATATGCGAATTTAACAAAGGAAATACATGTACCTAGTTTATGAGCCATAAATTTCAATCTATTAAATTTTTTACCTAGGTGTAAAAATAATTTTTTTAGATTACTCTAGGTGCATCTATAAATATGAATTTGAATGTTTAATTATGTGTAAATTCAAGGATATTGAGGTTCAAAGTTGACTATGTCTTCGTGCATGTTATGTAAGTAACCCAAAAAAGGTCTTAGAGATGGTTCTGATGTTGTTTCAATATCTCATGATGAATTAGATGTTAGGGAGTGTTTTATAATATATAAATACCATATATGTGCATTCTGAATATTTGAATAATTGTATATAATATGAATAAAGGTTTAGAAGTCAATTATGTATTCGTTCGTGGTGACTGTGTACACAAAATATTGTTTGAGCAAATTGTGCTTAATCAGAAGGGTAATGTGATGGTTGATAGAACTTAAGGAGGACTTATATATCATGTGGAATGGGTTCATGACTTGGAAAGTGTTACTATGTTCTTATTTTTCTCAGAAAAGTGTCAAAGAGCTGAATGGGTCTCCATAAGACATAAAAGTGACTTAGGCCTATTTGAAAGTGGATTGTGCTTAAGTGTGACCCATGTTAGATGGATTAAAGGTGAAGGAATTTTTTTTGGATGACAAGAAAGATTATTTCTTGATAATCATATAGCTCTATAAATGGTGAAATCAAATGTGTTGGTTTCTATATTTAATAGAAGACTTGTGCAAGGTTTGCATGTTAAAGTTATGAAGCAAAGGAGAAGTAGATATGCCTAGTGGATGGGTTAATAAGAAAATCATATTTTTTACTATGGATATGACCTATTGGTTATATTTTTTATGTTATAATAGTGATCTTAAAGTTTGAGGATATTTGAAGAGGTTTGAATGTGCATATGAGGATAGTTTAAGTGAAGGAGAGAGATTATGGCATGCCTATGTGAGAAGCCTATATGAGATAGAGAGAGAGTTTGTGTAGGGGTTAGATAATCAAAGATCCATCATCAATTTTTGAATACATTAGTTTTAATGTGGATGTGTTTACATCAAATGAAGGTCTAAATGAGTTGATCTCCCTTAGAGGCAGTTTCTCTTTGTGAAATATGTGTTTCACTAAAGGCCTTTGGTTAAGAGGATATGATCAAGGTTTATTGGTATAAAGGATTTGACCAGTTACTTGTTTATAATTTCTTATAGGATATGTATTCTATATGTTGTAGGCTTGAGAGTGAGTTTTATTCCCCATGAGAGTTTCCCACAAGAACTATGTGTTATGTGTTTGATCTTGTATATGCATTGAATGAATGAGATCTCTTATTAATATTGCTTGATCAAGTTGATGTATGATGATTATTTTTGAAAGGATTTGAATTGAGATTAAAATATATAGGCTCACTAATTCACCCCCCTCTCAGTGATTGTACTTCTAATAATTGGTATCAAAGTAGGTCCTTTGGTAAAGGCTTGATAAGTTGAAAGTGATCCAAGATACAATATGGGTATTCATAAAATAGGTTTCTATATTAAGAAAGTATTGATGTTCAATGGATCCAATTATGATTTTTAGAGTGCAAGGATGAGGACATATATTATGTCCCTAAGTTTTGATATATGGCAATATATTTTGGATAGTTATGTTGTTCCTACTACTCCTCCATTTAGTGATACAAAAAAGAAAATTTTTGATAATAATTTTAAGGCAATGAGTGTTATTACTTGTGGTCTTAAAGATAAATAGTTCACCAAGGTAATCCATTTTAAATCCAATAAAGAGATATGGGAAAAAATGTAGATCATTTAGGAAGGAGATTCAAAGGTCAAGCTTGCCAAGTTGTAGACTCACATAAGATCATTTGAAAATCTCAAGATGAATAAATAAAATTATATGGCATCTTTTTTGTAGAGTTGATGAGATTGTGAACATCATCAGAGGTTTTGGAGATAACCTTGAAGAAGCTACTATAGTTAAAAAGGTATTAAATTATGTATCTCTCAAGTTTGATCCAAAAGTATTTTACATAGAATATAGTCATGGTCTTACTCAATTGAAGATGGATCAATTGCATGGCACCCTTACTGCATATGAGATGAGGAAGAATTATGATATACCACCAAATAAGGAATCAACATTCAAGATATAATTTAAGCCAAAGAACAAGTTTCAAGGTAAGAAACCCAAGGAGGATGGGATTTATGATATATATGAGGATGAACTAATTACTTTGATTTCAATAAAATTAAAAATAGGTTCAGGCAAGTCTAAGGGTAAACTACCCCTAAAATGATTCAATTGTGGAGAGATAAGACATTTTACTATAAGTTCCCTCATAAGTATAGGAAGGATGATGATGAAGAGCATGATCAAGGTCATGATGATGGTAAGAGATTATTCAAGTTTGATAAAAGCAAAAAGGGATTAAAAAGGTTTGATAATAAGAAGTACTTCAAGGATAAGAAGAGTCTCTACACCAAAGAAGATTGTAGCTCATCAGATGAGAGTGAAGTTAGTTAATCAGAGTATGATCATGAATATGATGGTCCTATGAAGATAAATATCTATTCATGGCTAAGGAATTTAGTTTCTCACATTAAAATGAGTCTACTTGGATTGATTCAGATGATGATGAAGATGAAGTGGACTATGAGACTAAATTGATGAATGATATTGAAGAACTAAAGATTAAGGAAAAGATGAATAATAAGATGTAATCTAAACTCAAGGACTATGAGGAATAATTAAATGTGTTTGAGGCAATATTAGTTGAAGACTCTAGAGAGCATAAAGGTGTTGTCATGTTTCTTAATTATATATTGGAATCTATGTCTACAAGTCTAAAAGCCAAATAAGAAGAATGCTCAAGGTATGATTCTAAGATTGTATCTTTGAAAGATGATTTAGATAAGGATACAAGCAAGGTGAAAAAATTTGTCAAGTTTGATAAAATTTATAATAATCTAAATGATCTCCTAAAAATTTAAAAGTTGGCTAGTGACATATTTGGATTGGGTTTTATTGAAGAGCCCAAAGTTCCTTCTCAAATTGACATGAATCTCAATGAGAGCAAGGTGGATCAGTATTTGAAAATAAATCATTTCAAACATCTAAATTCCATGAGGTATGAAAAATTCAATGGTTATTGATTTACTTGTAATCAGTTTGGGCATAGAGCTAGAGAATGTAGAACAATTAGAAATGAGTTTAAATGGAAATATGAATGAAATCATCAATCAAGTGGTGTGAGAAAGGTTGAGTGTTTCGAATATCATAATGTGGGACACTTTGCAAAACATTTTCAATTGAAGGTAAGACAATTTGATTTTTCATTAAGGAGTATTATTTGCTACAACTATGAAAAGATTGGTCACACTACTAGATTTTGCATGCAAAGGTCTACAAATAAGAATAGGTTCAATAACACTCCAAAGTGAAAGGAATAAGGAGAGTTATCTCATGGAAATTAAAAGTAGTAAGTATGAGTCATGATGAGTTTTTAGGTTCAAGTAATCTATTTTATATGGTGAAGAATGCTATAAAAAGTGAAGAGGGCCAAGGGTTCTCATTTTTTGCTCATGTTGTGAACGAAGAGACCAAGCTAAAGGAAAAGACCAAGGCACTAGTTGAGGATAGTTATGAGATGTGTATGGATCCAAGTAAACATATTGATGTTACTAAGCATGTATTAAGACAATAAAATAAATTATCTATGCTTTGTGATGAGGTTCCAAGCTGCAAGGTTGATTCTTCAAATGAAAAGGTATTTCAAGATTCCATATTTGCTCCATGTGTTGTTAGTTCTATCCTATAAGAGAAGGCGAGTGATATAGAAAAGGAAATATTCATCATATTTTGGACTAAGAAGAACAAGAACAAGAGAAAAAAGTGTTATAACTATAAGAGGATTCCTATGGTTACTAAGGAGATGTGGGCCACCTCCTGGCTTCACTTTGTTTTCGAGCATTGTAGTGCAAAGGATATATATATATATATATATATATATATATATATATATATATATATATATATATATATATATATATATATATATATATATATATATATATATATATATATATATATATATATATATATATATATATATATATATATATATATATATATATATATATGCTTTTTAAGAGGCTCCTTTTAGCAAAGAAGAAAGTGTTAATGTGGTTTTCTTTAGATTATCCTAGAAGGCTAGAAATGAGTGTTTTCAATTGGAGCAAATATGTCTAGGTGGAAGATATGTTGTGGTGATGTTAGAGTGATGTATTAGATGTATATGGTCAACCTATAGGGTCAAATTGAAGGTTTTTCAAGTGGTAAAATAGGATTTATGATATTTTAGTTTATAAAGGTATTTTGATCTTATTATAGCATGTTCTAGGTGGTTTTTTGGTCTGAAATTATGTTGAAGATAAATTGGAGATTTTTGTTTTCTCTCAGGTTTTTCAGTTTGTGGTTAAGAGTATGCAAGTCATAAAATGGGTTATAGGATGCATGGGTTAAAAAATATGTGAAATCTAAAATCTTGGTCTATAAGTGTGTAATGGTTATCTCCAAGTGTACAAGAAGTCTTAGAGGTGGACGCTAACCAGAAAGAGGTTTTTTTATTCTATTTGTTTTAAGATTCTAAGGTTTTGAGTTATGCTAGAAAAATAGTTTTCATTATGATTTGAAGTATAAGGATTAGTAATAATTTTAATGGGATAAATGGGTTGTCAAATCAAGATTCATATAGATTTTAAGGTTTGTGGTTCTCAAATTATTCAATTTTTTGTCAAGTTGGAGGCCTAATTAGGTAGTTGGTTTGTCAAGTATGTTGTAGAAGATGAGTTAGGTGATGAAAATTAATGTGATTGAAGGGGTATATGAAAGTGATCCATATATGAATTTTTAGGTCTTGAATATTTTTATACTATAATATGTGGCTCTACAAGTTCCAGGTAGGGCTATAAGGAGTCTAGATAGGCCTGATATGAATATTTGATGTTTTTGCTTAGTATTTACAAAAGAGAAATGTATGATTATTTAAAGGAGAGTTATTAGGTTGTATTAATTTTTCATATTTTTTTAGTATCATGAAGTTATTTTGGTGGTCCTTGAGGTGGTTTGAGAGAGAAAGCTAGTAAGCATGTATGGTGGTTCTTCATGGTGTGTGAAGATTTGAAGATGCTCAAGATATGTAAATTAATAAAAATTGTATGGGAAATCCATCTCAAATTATTATTTGTTAATTTCATAATATATCATTACTTTTTTGTATTCTTTCTTCATTAGTTTTAGTGCTTAGTTGAAGAGAGTGTTGGCATGGAGCAAGAAGGATGTTGTCAATGCAAGAAGAGGTAGGCTCTAGCTAAGGTGGAGTTTGTATAATATTTATAAGGTGGTTCTATCTTATTGGTAGTCTCTTTTGGTCCTTAGGATAATTTCATTCCAATTTTTTCATTGTGTCAAAGAGGGAGAAAGTTCTTATTATGAGAGTGCTTGAAGAGAGAGAAAGAAGGTGAACTGTATGATGTGTGTTGACATCAATGACAAAGAGGGAGATTTTTGGAGAGTTATCAATGATGTCATGGTGATGTCATTAAGGTGTCTTGGTGAGTTTATGAAGTGATTTGATATCCTAAATGAAAATGATAAAGTTTGTAATGTGATTATCCTAGTGTGCCTAAAGTTGGCTTGGTTGATCTTTAGTTTTGGCATGGTTAGAGACATTCAAGAATGAGTATGGAGTATTGATCATGTGATAGGGGTCATATAAAAGTTTTTATATGTTTTTGAGATTTTTTTTCATAATTTGAATTCACCTTGTTCATCATTGTTTTGATCTATAAATTTTGGGGGCCAATGGTAAAAAATCTGAGTAGATAATTTTATGACATCATAATTGCCATGTATGGATGAGTTAGGGGGAGTTGGTCATATTGTTGTGATCAAACTAGTCCCTAGTTTATATGAAAAAAGTATTAAGTATATATATTAAGGTATAAAAAATTTGTTTAAGTGAAAAGTTAGGCTCTTAGGTATTTTGATAGTATTCTCCCATACTTAGCCAAATTTGCAATGTGGCAAGAAAAACTAAGTAGGCATTTTGATGATGGCATATATTGCACATGTGGATGTTTCAAGATAATTTGATCATATGGGTTTATTAATTTTTTTCCCTAGTTTATTTTTTATATATTTTAGGTCAATAATTAAAGCATGATAAAATATATGAATGTTCAAAGTTGGCCTCCCAGACAAGTTTTTGACATAGTTGGCTCTGTGGTAGAAAAATTTGAGTGAGAATTTTAATGTCATTATATCTCACAAATGTGAGGGTTAAAAGAGAATATTGAAACATGGTTGTATTATCCTATTTGAGAAGATCATATGATCCAAATTTTAGAACATGTTATTGATTGAATAAAAATATATGGAGGTGTAAAGTTGGCCTTCCAGGTAGATAACAATGGTCCCCATAGTATATTTTTCATGATGTTAAAGATCAGGACCAAATAAATATCTAATGGCTCATAGGTGATATTAAAGTTAATATATATGGTTCACATCAATTTAAAGAAGTCAAAGTGTTCATTGGTTAACAAATATAAATATTAATCTTCTTCTAAGATCCAATGGTGCATAAGCGATCATACAATTTTGATCTAATGGTGCATGTTGAGCGATGTGGTAAGAAGTGCATGATTTTTAATAGTATAAGTGCTCAAAATGAATGTGAAGGTGTAAATTTTAATGATCATGGGGGTTATAATCAAGATCAAATTATGATAACTATAAAATAAAAATGTAACTGATCTATAAAAATTGATGATACACATTGAGTCAATATTGTAAGAGTGCACGAGATGAGGTCAACATGTTAAAGGTTTAATATTTAAAATTGGTGTACTATGTGTTAAAGTTATAGATTAATAAAATAATATCAATGGTTTATATTTAATATTAGTATATAGGACTTGTAATGATAGCATGATGTTCAAGGTTTAACTATGATCGTTTGAATTCAAATATTTGAATTTAACAAAGGAAAGAGTAGTGCCTAGTTTTTGAGCCATAACTTTTGATCTATCTAGAATTTGACCATGGTATAAATATAAAATTTGTATATTAATCCAAGGTAAATATGTAAATATGAATTTAAAGGTCTAATGATGTGAAAAGTAAAAGATATTAAGGTTTAAAGTTTACTATGTGTTTGTGCATGCTATGTAAGTAACCCGAGAAGGGTATTTGAGCATGTTCTGATGTTGTTTATATATCTCATGATGAATTATCTATTATAGAGTGTTTTAAAATATATAAGGACCATGTATGTACATTATTAATTCTTTAATAATTTTATGTAGTATGAGAAAAGGTTTAGAATTCAACTATGTAGTCATTCATGGTGACTATGTGCACATAATATTGTTTGAGTAAATTATGCTTAAGCAGAAGGGTACTATGATGGTTGTTGGAAATTAAATAGTAATTATAGATCATTTGGAATGGTTTAATGAGCTTGAAAGTGTCCCTATATTCTTATTTTTCTTAAATAAGTGTTAAAGAGCTAAATGGGTCTCCATAGGACCTAAAAGTGACTTAAGCCTATTTGAAAGTGGATTGTGCTTAAGTGTGACCCATGTTAGATGACTTAAGGGTGAAGTCATGTTTTTATGGAAAAAAATAAATATTATGTTATTGATAATCATATATCTCTATAAATGGTGAAATCAAATGTGTTGGTTTCTATATTTTTAGAAGACTTGTGCAAGTTGTGCATGTGAGAGTTATGGAGTGAAGGAGAAGTAAATATGCCCAATGGATGGGTTGATAAGCAAAGAAAATTGTTGACTATGTTTATAAACTATTAGTCATATTTATGATTTCATAATAGTGATTTTATAGTTTTAATAAATATGAATAGGTTTGAGTGTGCATCTGAGGACAATTTGAGTGAAGGAGAGAGATTGTGGCATACTTATGTGAGAGGCTTGTATGAGATAAAGAGAGAATTTATGTAGGAGTTAGATAATAAAAGATCCAACATCAGGTGTTGAATACATCAGTTCTAATGTGGATGTTTTCACATCAATGGAGGGTCTAAAGGAGTTGATCTTCCTTAGGGGCAGTTGGTCCTTGTGAAACAAGTGTTTCACTAAAGGCCTTTAGTGAGGAAGAAATGATGAAGGTTTGTTGGTCTAAAGGAGTTGACTAGTCTCTTGTTTTTAATTTATTATATGATAATTAGTCTATATGTTATAGGCTTGAGAGTGGATTTTATTACCCATGAGGGTTTCCCATAGGAACTATGTGTTATGTGTTTGATCTTGTGTATGCATTGAATGAATGAGCTCTCTTTTTAATGTAGCTTGATCAAGTTGATATATGATAATTCTTTAAATAGTTTTAAAGGATTGGAATTGATATTGAAATATATGGTCTCACTGATTCACACCCTCCTCTCAATGATTTTACCTCTAATAATACTGTGTCTAACAAGGGTGGATTAATAGGAGGTACATAAACTTCTATTTTTAAGTCAATATTAGTGTAGTAAGATGATATATGAATGAAATGAACATCACATTTAAAGGCATGCATTTTGGATAAGGTATTTTGATAATGCACTACATCCAAGTCTTGTGATTAGTCTTGGACATTATGTAGGCATCATCATAAGATGGATAAATTTTACATGCATGTTAAGCACGCTGATCAATGTCGATAGGTATGTCGATATTAGAAATACCCAAGTTATTATAATTTATATGGGACACATTAAGTATATCTTAAAAAATATTATCTTCCTTATATTCATTTCAAGTGAAATCATATTCTATGTAAGATTATTCTAGGGCATTGTATGGGGGAGGACTTTTAGTAGTATCATCAATTAGAGGAATGGACCTATCTCATGGAAGAATAGGAGGTAAGCATTATGATATATAAGGAAGTAATTGAGTGTTATAAGATATGTTTTCTAATTCATTGGGTTCATCATCATCAGAATTTGCAAGAGTGACATGGAGGTTTGGATGCATTTTTATGAACTTAGTATGAGGTGGACTACTAATATGAATAACCATAGGAAAGAAATATTGAGATTTGGTATTTATAAGTTGGATGTTCCAAAGGTTGGGATTTGCCTCTTTCTTATAACATTTTCCATTATGAATAAAATTGATGCATTGGCTACTAGAAGATGTGATATCTCTCATGCAATGATTCCATGGATGGACTAAGAACATGTTATAAGAGAGTGGAAGATCTAGAACCATATTATTGGTATGTATAGTTTTGGGTCTAATAGTGAGAGTGAGGTAAATACAACCTAGAGGCTTTCAATTAGTTTTAGCAAATCCATGACAAGTGAGCCATGTTTTCTAAAGGATTTTTTTGGAGTATTTGATTTTTTATAGTAGCCAAACAGAGGTGACATTAATTTCTAAACCTTCATCCACTAGTACTTTATTTATTAAATTATTATTAATACCAATCTTAATGAAGATTGGTGGGTTATTATCTCAAAAAAAATAATCATTAATCATATCTTCTTCAGGGAACTATATGGATGGTTTTGTAAAATAAAAAAGTGGAGAAATGGTTTCAATAACATGAAATTTTATAGGTGTGGTACCTTCAGAAATGGAATTAGGCCTTTAAAAATAATTATATGGGGGTTATTCAATGTCTTGAAATTATTGCATAAGGAACTTATGATGATAATTACATGAGTTAAATTTTTTAAGTCATAGAGTTAAGTTCATCCAAAAATTCCCAATGTGGTTTTGAGGAATAAATAATAAAAGGCTTAGGTTTATTATACAAGATGTTCTTAGACTGGATGGAATAACTAAGTTGAGGCACCAATTATGGAGTCAAGTCATTGATGGTAGGTTATTCTAAAGAGGAAGTAAGATTAGTTGTAGTGTCTTTATGAATTTGTTCCTCAATAAAGGGATTATTAGGTTTGGTAAATAGGTATTTTTGAGTAGGTTTACGATAGTAATTAACTTTTTTCATTTTCACATATTAAGTTTTATTATAATATTGACCATAATTGACATAAATAGTATAGATATTTTCATTGGAATGTTGTGTATTGGGATGTAACATAATTTCACAGTAGTTGATATCTGGTAGAGTGAACACACAAAAATTATTTTATAATGATAACCATACTTTTATTTATAATTATGCAATAATAAATATAATAATTTACTTCATCAAATTTAAAATAATAACTATAAGAAAGGTACATATATAAGTGGAAGATAGGCATGACCCAAATACTTGTGTATGTAGGATTATCTTCCCCAATAAACTAATAACACATAAGAAACCTAAATAGATTATGTAGGGGAAACCATTAAATGGAATAAAAACCTACAATAACATGCCGCTTAAGTATAGTTTAGGTGGGTAAAATAAATGGGTCCTGGAAAATAGGCTTGATGAGGTACCCATGTACAAATATTTATCGTAAAGTGGAGAAAAGGAGAAAACCAATATGAAAAACTCCCCCTAAAAAAGAGGAATGAATAACTAATGGATTAAAAACCCCATTAGAAGCTATAACTATCTATAGCCACCTTGTATCCTCAAAATGGGCTCTTTAGAGTGACTATGGATCAAAAGTAAATTGGATCACTATGGAATAGTGATTGTGTCTTCTAAGTGCCTAATGGATCTCCAACCAAGGTTTGGTTCCTATACAAGCAATTTTACTCCTCATGCATACTACATGATCCAACTACTCCATGTAATTATGGTGCATCAAAATCAAATGTGAAGAAGGAATTTAGAATGCCATGTAAATATTTACTAGAGTGCCCAATATCTAATGAGTCTTAGATCAATATACCTACTCCTCAAAATATTTGGAGTGGATCAGAAGTAGATAAATTATTAAATAGCTTATCTATATATATAAGGTGACAAGGAGATGGTAGAGGTGTGTCCCCATTAGTCATCTAGGATAAAAGATAAGTCCTTATCATTAGATTTGCATTCCAGCTCAAAAATATATCAAATCCAAGTGATACTGATGAAGAATAATTTGAATAAGAGTCAGGGACAAAGTGTGAGAAGGTATATAATCAATTCTAATGATTGACTATTCCCACTACCATTGTAATATAATTGTGTAACACTTTGACATACACTAAATCTAGAGTGAACTCCACTTACATACCTAGACCAAGGTGAGTAATCTAGTATATTGAAAGGAGGATGGTTAAAAGTGAGGTAATAATTAGAAAATTATTGAATGTTTAACCACTTGCTTCAATAGACCATCTACCCATAAAACCTATGTATAAGTTTCATCACCCAAACGAATAGTGGACATGTCACATGGTTCCAAGGAAGTGAACCTTATATGTGAAGAATCCATGTGATGTGGTGTGTATACACACACTATTTCTAAACTTTATCAATTATTGACACTTTATCTCTTGTATTAATTTATCAAGTTTCAATATCTCTGAGTGCACACTGGCAAAGGAGTGGGTAGACCTTTGGTGTTTATTATGATTATTGGTCCCTACACCATTACCTAAATCCACTACAAGTTACTTTTATCCAACTCCTTAAGAAATTAAAACCCATTTATCCATTCCTCTAAGAAATTCACCTTCTAAAATATCCCCTAACTAATTAAACACCATTATATTTCATTTTACTACTATGTTAGCTAGGTCAATATTATTAGGGGTTTAACACACATTACATCATCCTAACTAACTGAGTTCCATACATAATGTATATATTTCTTGCCTAACAAAATTGAGTTGGTCTATATGATTAGCTAAACACTTGAGAGGGTTTAGGGTCAATCCTTGGTTATAAATACCACCTTCACATCAATCCAATACAGAGTATCATTAATTTTCACATTATTACAGCTCATAATTTTACTATTTCTATGCTTGAATGGTCATTAATTAGGGTCTTTCCTTGTAATCAAACAAGTTTTTATTGTGGTAAAGTCTTCGATGTGAAGTATGATTCCTTTACCCTAGAGCTGATTTCTATAATGTGATATTTAAAAAGCCACAAAAACTTATTTCAAAGCACCATTGGCCAAGGGAGATATTGAGGCATGATAGGTTTAATCAAAGTAAGTATTTTTGGTAGATATATTTAAAAAGTAATAGGATGAATGTTTTACTCCTTGATTAGTTTACCTATGCATTGACTTGAGTAGATTTTTATTTGCATATTTTATTTTTTTGTTTAACTATCCCCATTTGTGCTAAAAGTTTTAGTGACTACTCTATTATATTTATTTTATGTATTGTAGGCCTAGTTAGGGTTATTACATAGTATCATTTGCATAGAGGCATTGAAACCATATCCTTTGGTTTTGTGTAGTAAGAGATCCCTTGGTTAGGTTTAGTGAATCTAAATTATTTGTCCCAATATAAATATCTATGCA
Organism: Torreya grandis; assembly: GCA_037957365.1. NCBI lineage: Eukaryota > Viridiplantae > Streptophyta > Pinopsida > Cupressales > Taxaceae > Torreya > Torreya grandis. The sequence continues at coordinate 1,582,948 of JARHVA010003998.1, forward strand.
ATGAGTTATTGGTAATATTACTTTATCTGAGCTTGGAATCCATGAAGTAAGATAAGTTATAGATTCATCCTAGTTTGTTGTATTTATTTTGGTTAACTTGACATGGATCTAACCCTTAGAATTTTTAAAATTTTAATCACAATCAACTAGATTGAGTATGATCTAGTTTTATCTTATATGCATAGGTTTTCAGATAGACTAATATATTCCATTGTGTTTTATCTTGTTTGTGCAATTTTTCAACCAGATCGAGCCTATCGACCTAGTTTTATTTTTTGTGTACAAAATTTTTAGTTTCAACCAATTGGATAGAATCAATTTGAGATAATCATTTATCTTGTATTTTGTTCCTAACTAAATCAATTTGTTCAATTTTGTTCATTTATGTATTTTATATTTGATTAACTAAATTGACCAGCTCAATTTTGTTCATTAAACCATTTATATTTAGACTGGATCAAATCGCTTGATTATGTCTGATGAATATGTTTTCTACCTTTATAAGATAAAAAAATCACCTAAGAAACCCAGCCAACCAATAATTCAACATTCTCAAAAAAAATGAAATCAACCTAGTCAATCTTGTTCTATCCTACAAGTTCATTCTTAAAAATATTAGTATTTATAATTAGTAAATATTAAGTAAATTACATTTCTAAAATTTTAGTTAAAATTCAAATTTATTATTGTTTCCCTTTGTTTCTTGGTTTTGTAAAAAATATACCCACACAATCAACTAGATTGACTTACTTGATCTAGTTCTATGTCTATATTCTTTCATCAAACTAAAATAACCTAATTAATTTTGTTTGTTTGAGCTTGTTTTGAAATAGATTGAGTCAACCAAGTTGATTATATTTTTTATTGTTTGCTCAACTAGATTGACCCACTTGGTCTTGTTCTGAATGTTTTATTTTTAGCACAAACAGAGGTAGTTAGCATTTATTTTCATAGTAATTATAAAAATAATTTTATTTTTGAAATAAAATAATTGGTTGCTTGTTTAGTTTCTTTCCAAAATTACAACTTTGTTTTTGACAAATTTATTTTTGCCCTTATTTGATCTTGTTTTTTTTTGATAGAAACTATGTACCAATAGTTTCAAAATTACTTAGCTATTATTGTGAAGGGTTACTTGATATTTTTTCATGATCCTTCTCTATCATTTATAGATATTATGGCATGAGTGTTTTCCCTAATAATGATATCCATATTAAAAACTAAACATGGTGTTTAGTTTCCATGTACCTCATGATATTTTAGAAACACCTAATATTTTTCTTTGTATTGAACATTAGGAATCTATCCATATATTTGATTTTTTGGTGTATTAGTTATATCAAAGTGGATTCCAAGATCTATGGATCAATTAAATGCATAGGTTTTTGATAGTAATTTTCAAGCATGTACACAACATAATAACTACAAGAAAATGAAATCACATACATGAGAATATTGCATAAACAATATAAGATCCAAAACCAATCTTTCATAGAATAATAACTCACCAAGAGAGAGAGATACAAATAGGAGTGCATGAGTAACTCCCCAAAGAAAGGAAATCAAAGAGACAATAATATAAGATTAAATCCCATACCCAAAATATCTAATCAAGAGAGTTATTTTCTATTCATCCAGTCAAAATATAACTCCAAGCAAACCTAAGCAAGCTTATCCATGAAATTAGGAAAACTACAAGTGATGGGAAAAAATCCCATAATAAATAGATATGGGAAAAAATAAAACCCCTACTCTAACATCCCCTCATAAGCACAACTAAGGTGGGTAGTGTAAAAAAATGGGTCCCAACAACTAGGCTTGATCAAGTACCCAATACAAAGAAATCTCTTATATATTAGAGAAAAAAGAGAAAACCCATTGAAAAAACTCCCGCCCCCCCCCCCCCCCCCCAAATAAAATAAAATAAAATAAAATGAGAGACATAGAAGAAGTGAATTGGATAGAAGACCCACCCAAGGATGATGTTGTTGTTGATGTAGACCACACCCCAAGAAAAGATCATAGATGAATGAACTTGCTCTCAATGAAGGGTTTGATAAATATATTTGTAACCTATTTTGAATATTGGAAAAATATCAAGTCAATAACTTGACCATGAATAAGATCCTAAATAAAATGCATGTGATTCTCAATGTGTTTAGTTTGTCAGTGATCAACTAGATTCTTGTATATCTGAATAGCAATCTAGTTATCACAATAGAAGATGGTGGGCTACTTGAAAGGAATGCCAAACCTAGATAAAATCCCATAAAGCCAAATAGCCTTAGAGATTCATTAATAACTCCCTATACTATACCTTTGTGGATGATATAGCAATAACATTTGGATTATTAATAGACCAAATGATAAGACCAAAACCAAAATAAAAAAATGTAACCTAAAGTGGACTTGTAATTCTGAGTATCAGTAGCCCAATCTAAATCTAAAAAACTAACCAAGTCAACCTTTGTACCAAATCTATACTGAATCTTAAATTTATAAGAGCCCTGAATGTAGTGCAAGATCATCTTAGACAATCTTCAATTTATCTCATGGGGTTTTTGCATGAATCTAGAGATAAGTCTCACTACATATGAAATATCATGCCTAGTATGATTAGATAAATAAGGCTACCAATAAGATGTTGATACTAAGTGGCATCAACCAAAGGGAGTTAGAAATGGATTACAATCAAGCATGTGAAAATGAGCCCAAATATCAAGAGCATACTTGGATTATGTAAGTGAATCTATGAATCAAATCGTGAAATTTTGATGCTAAAAAGTAATGTAAGATGCATGTTTATCATGTCAAATCTATCTTGTATAGCTATCTTCACTACTACAATATATTATGAGCAACTCCTGATGATTAAAATATCATCAACATAAATGACTAATATTAGTAAAGAATCATCATGCTACAAAAGGTATATATTGGGGTCTAAATGACACCTAGTGAAACCTAAAGTAAGGAAGAAGGAATTCATTTTGGCATACCATTCCTAAGGGGCCTGTTTGAGGCCATAGATGGATTACAAACTAAATATTAATCTTGAACAAACCTATGTGGTTGATCCATGTAGATATCCTCCTTAAGGTAATCATGAATAAAAACACTCTTTACATCCATCTGGTGTACATCCAAACCATGTGCTACATTTATAGCTAGTGTGAGTTGTATCAAAGTTATGTTTGCAATAGGTATAAAGGTCTCTAAGTAGTTAATGATGGTTATGTATGAAAAACCCTTGGAAACAAATTGTGCCTTGTACTTATAAACTGAACCATCTATTACAAACTTGGTTTGATATATGTACCTACATCAAACCATCTTGTTTCCCTTAGGAAGTGATGTCAAATCCCAAGTTTGATTTTTGAATGAGGAAGAATATTCTTTCTGTATAACATTATCCCACTCAATTATGATTGAAGCCTATCAAAATGTCTATTGATCTAAAATTAAAGCAAAGAAATAATGTAGACCACTCTGATAATCTGTCTAAGTATATTTTTCATATATTAGATCCCCTACCCAAGTGCTTATATTTTGAAGTGTCTACCTATCCCAAAAGGGCCTGGATGTGGGTGAGTTAGGTGTTGGCTCCTCATCCTCTAAAACATGAATAAAGGTGGATGCATAAGACTCCCCATCACTACGCTCATTATCAAAAACTAGAAGAATAAGTAGAATATGTTGGCTCAGTAATCTTCTCTAGATGATCCTAGTGAGAAGAAGAATCATCAAGTCTAAGTGAATTCAATGAAAAAGAAAAAGTCTCTAGTGTTGAGTCTTTGGGACTTTCTTGAAAATGAACACTAACTCATGTGTGGGTTTATGTATAAAAGGATACCCTTTGACATCATCTAAATAACCTACAAAGATGCAAGGCTTGGACTAAGGTTCCATAGCTTTACATATATTCTTTAATATATATGCTATAAGTGGAGATTAAAAAACTCTAAAGTTCTCAACTTCATGTTTTCTTCCATGACAAGATTAAAATAGTGTTATGCATTTCAAATCTTTATGAGTAAACCCTATGATCCAGAACTCAAAATTTCTAGTTGACGAATATTTCAATAGCACAAAAATAACACAATAACAATGAATTCTCTAAGAAGAGACGTCATATTACTTAACAATCACAATACAAATATAGGCTTATCTCTAAAAAGAGATGTTTTATTGAATCAAATATATTGTAGATACAAAACATACGCTTATCTTTGAGAAGAGATGTCTCCTTCCCTTTTCGGGTTATAATGCATTTATACATATTTTGAAAACATTAGGGGATTAAGTGGCTCAAGGAATTAACAGGTGATGATTTAAGACTGAGTGGCTCGAGAGAAATAACTGCCACCGATAAATTGACATCCCTGAATTAAAATAATACAGTGCTTGAGGACATAATAGCTCGAGGAAATAACTGTCACCAACAATGTGACTTCCAAGAATGAAAATAATAAAAAATTTGAGGAATTAACTGTCACCCAACAATATGGCATCCAAGATTTAAAATAATATAAAGCTATGTGCAACCCTATCTGGTCTACTAGTCGCCCGCTCTGGGGTCTTTCAACAACCACTTCAGCAGTCATGGTCCATTGTACTGCCGTATCTTGGCACTTGTTATACCACTTGAATTATCACCTGGATCATTCTTCCCTCCTTGAAAAGCAATGGTCCCCATTGCATCACTATTCCCCATCAGGTGTGGTAGTTGTGTCTTGATTTGATTGCCAATGCACACTTGGAAGGGACTGTGGTTTATGGAACTATGTGGGGCCTGATTATTCACCATTTCTGTCTGACCATCAGTCTATGGATGGAAGGCCATGAATTTCTTCAGTGTGGTATCTATTTACTTCTATTGTTGTGTTGTCAGGGCTATAACATCAGCCCTTTTAGATTCTTGTGGCTTGACCACCATGAAAACAAATTTCTTGGCACTAAACAGAGAGACAATGTGGAAGGTGGTACTTTTGGTACCCTATAGTGCTGTGTTCCAAGAGTGAGAGTGATCTATCTAATTCTTAATTTGTATATACCATGTCGATCATACATGAATGGCTAACCAAGGAGTACATCACAAACATCTAGATTGACCACATCACATAAGACCTCATCTTGGAAAGGTTGTATTGCATATGAGAGAAGACATTGGTGGGTGACACAGAGGTTTTTCCCTAGACTCAACCATCCAATACTATATGGTTTTGGGTGAGGCTTCATGGATATATTTAGGATTTTCACAACATTAGTAGAGACTAAATTATTTTGACTTTTTCTATTAAGAATGAAATGCAAAGGCTTACCTTTCACCTATAACGTAGAGTGAAACAACCTTTCCTTGTCATCTAGCATCTAGTCATGTGTCTGTGATGAAGCTACAATGGCTTTAAGATCAATATCTATAATTTATTCTTTAACCTCTTCAACTGTAGGGTCTATATGAGGTAGAGTAGTAGATGTTGAGGATGGTGACTCAAAAAGTAGTGATTTAATAGATCGACATTCTTCTTTGGATTGAGTTCTAGATTTGTAATAACCACACCACTTCCCGGTCTTTCCTTCCTTTTGCTTCCAATTTTGGCATCATGTTTGACCTTCTTTATCACTTTTCCATTTTGAAGACTGACTCTTTATATCCATTCTTCCATGCTTTTTTCTCAATCTTTACTATGAACTTGTATGCCTCACCGATGGTTTCCAAATTGAAGAGCTCCATTTCTCCGCATATGTACCATTGTAATTTGCCACAATATTTGAGAACCTTGTGTTTCTCACTTTCTTGGATGCCCAGTCTCAAAAATAGAGAATGAAAAATGTCAGTGTAATCTTGAACAGATTATTCCTTACATTGGTGAAGTTGTTTGCCACTGTATGTATAGATCATCATACGCTCCGATGGGATAATATTATTCTTTTACTACTTCCATAAAATCATCCTAGGTAGGTTACACCCTAAGGCCAATGATATCCATACGAAACCTCTTTTTGTACACTTCCCACTAGTTTTTCATGAGCAATGATGATTTCAAAAGAGCAAAAGTGATCTTTTCTCCATCGGTGAACTTATTTATAGAGAAGTAGGAATACAGCTGATCCAACCAATTTTCCACTGCATCAACATTGATTTTTCCTTCAAATGTGGGAATACCAAAATTTACTTGAACCTTGAAGGGTGTTGGGGCACTAAAATGAAGTTCCCCTGATGAGGAGCCATGATGTGTAGCCGTAGATCCAGAATTTCCCATCGGAAGTGTTTAAAGAATTTGAGCAAATTGTTGGAGCATCTATTCTTGTTGCCACTAGAGGGCTTCATTCACCATTTCCTTGAAAGGATCAAATGTCTCAGTGTTGTTTGCCATTTGAAGTCATTTGAGGCACACAGGTGGAACATTTGGAAGCTCTATCACTTCCCACCGAAGTTTCTTGTATCCTGACCTCATTCCCAAGATCATACACTCTCAAGACCAACCGCTCTGATACCACTAATCCAGAACTTAGAAGTTCTAGTTGACAAATATTTCAATATCATAGAAATAACACAATAAAAATGATTCTCTAAAAAGAGATGTCGTATTACTTAACAATCACAATACAAATATAGGCTTATCTCTAAAAAGAGATGTTTTATTATATCAAATAAATTATAGATATAAAACATATGCTTATCTCTAAGAAGAGATGTCTCCTTCCATTTTTAGGTTATAATGCATTTATACATATTTTGAAAAACGTCAAGGGATTAAGTGGCTCAAGGAATTAACGGGTGATGATTTAAGACTAAGTGGCTTGAGAGAAATAACTATCGCTAACAAATTGACGTCCCTAAATTAAAACAATACAGTGCTCAAAGACATAATGGCTCAAGGAAATAACTGTCACCAATAATGTGACTTCCAAGAATGAAAAAAATAAAAAAATTGAGGAATTAATTGTCACCTGACAATTTGGTGTCCAAGATTTAAAATAATACAAAGCTATGCGCAACCCTACTCGTTATACTAGTTTCTTGCTCTAGGGTCTTACAACAACCACAGTCCATTGTACCACTACATCTTGGCACTCATTATACAACCTGAATTGTCTCCTGAATCACCCTATTCTAAATATAATAAGCATAATTTATGGCTTTAGCCCAATATTGAGGTGTCAAGGACTTAGAGTGAATTATACAACTAGCCATCTCTTTCAAGGATCTATTCTTGTATTCTAGAACATTTTTCTTGAAGTATTATAAGTAAATATCTACTATAAATCAATTCCCTTGGTGGTACAAAACTACTCAAATCTATTGATGAAATATTAACTTCCATTATCAATTTGAATAACCTTGATAGATTTCTCAAATTATTTCTCAACAAGTGCCTTGAAGTCTTTAAAATATTCATACACTTTAAACTTTTGATTAAGAATATAGACCCATGTATATATCAAGAAATTGTTAATAAAAGTGAGAATGTACTTAGCCCTTAAAAAATATAAATTGGGAAAAGGCCCAGATACATCATTGTGTACTAAGTCTAATGCTTGTGAAGTTGTCCAAGCTTTACCTTTATAAAATTTTGCTTCAAGATGATTTCCAAGAGATTACCCATCACAAAGTCCCTTTCATAACTAAACTTGAGGTAAGCATATGACCATGTCATTTTTGATAAGTTGTTCAAGGTAGTGGTAGTTAAGGTGGCCAAACCACCCATTCCATAGTTTGTTAACTCCATCTGAATGAGTCAACAATGCTATCAAAGAAGAATGAGGTGAAAATTTTGAGGTGTATAAATTGGATTGGTGATCTACTATACCCACTACCATTGTATAATCATTATGCAACTCTCAGATGATAATTAAATTTGGTAAAAACTCAACCCTCATGCCTTTGTTGATATGAGTGCTTTAAAACGCTAATAGGAGACTGGTTGAAAGGGAAAGGACACTTAGAACATTATTGAATTTTTCTCACATCTAAGCAAAACCTCTCCCTAAAAATTGTATATAAATGCCATCAACCAAACTAATAGAATACATGCCATAAGGATGTAAGGAATAAATCTCAACTAGTGAATATCCAATGTGGTGAGAAGCACCCAAGTCAATAACCCATGAAGATGTTGAATCTATAATTACTATTAGAGCCTTGCCCTTTTATTTCTCTTTAACCTTCCCCTTTCCCTTAGTATAATCTTGGTTTGATGAATTATAATTGATAGACTCATGAAAACCTATTAGGTAATCTTTTTGCTTCTTCATGCACTTGTGTTTATCATGCCCATGTTTATTATAATAGGCACACTAAACCTTATCTTTCTTAGGTTTTTCATTCAAAGATGAGGCTTTAGTGTTAGTTTTGGCAGAGGTTGATTATTTATTCTTCTCTTTATTGTTATTCTTCTTCTTCTTCTCTTTATTTAAAGTATTTACATTCCCATCCCAATAATTAGGGATTGAGGTTTTTTGGACTTCATTATGCCCATCTGGATCAACTTGTCTTGCTCTTTGGTTAAGTTAAAAATGAAAGTATTTAAAGAGGCCACTTTTCATGTAGTGCTTAAAAAAAATTTAGTGGCATGGAAAGTAGAGACAAAGACTTAATAGTCAGGACCTAGTTTATAGAGTATATAAAGAATAAGTTGGTCATATTCTTTCCTTATCCCATATTCTTTCAATTGCATTCTAAAGGATTTTGAACTTAGTAAAGAAATTTGGAAGAGTGTGAAAGTTTTAAGGACTTAGGCTGATGAGTTCATTCTCAATATCATGATCTCTCATCACATCTTGCTCCTTAAATAGCTTATCTATAATGGTCCATACATCATGGGGTATTTGGAATGCTTTAAGTGAAATAGGAGATCAAGTGATACATAAATACATAATAGTCCATATTATTCATCACTATAGTTATACCACTTAACTTTATTTGCATATGTGTTGGTTTTAGTTTCATCACCCATGGTTATCCTATACAAACCCTTACTCTTTATAATGATTAACATATTTATTTTCCATTCGTGTTAGTTTAAGGGAGTTAACGGTTTGATTAAAATTAAATCCATTTTAGTGTTGAGATGAGTTGTAGTAGTAGTACAAGTTAAAGTTGTTGCAAAAATGAAAGTGCAAGTAGAATGTAAGGAGTGATCCAAAAATACCAGTTTTTCTATATTATCCTAGACTCTGATTAATTCAATCTTAGCTAAAATTTGTGTTGCTTTATTTTCATGTTCTATAAGCTTATTCACCAGAGCTTTAGAAAATGACACCTAATCTTGGGTCTCTTGTGTTATGATGAGAGCTAAATTCAATGCATTAGATGCCTCTAAAGGGGTCATCAGATCTAGTTGGATGAATGCTTATTAGGGGTGTCTAATACCATGAAATTTAATTTATTTTTATCTTCTCTAAGAAGTTTAAACAATTTTTTACTGAATTCACATGCAGAGCCAATTAGACTCTCAAATAATGAACTGTATCCAAAATTTCATACAACTTAAGTGACACATTTTTAAAATCCTATTATATACCAGGGGGAACTCATATCACTTGTTTTTTCTCTATGAGATTTTCCAACTCTTCTTCTATTTCTTGTCTAGTCAGATATGTTCCCTCATGGATAACTAGTACTACCTCGATATGAGTCTCCATATAGACTTAAGGTCTTCAATATATGTTGATTAACACTTCTTCATGTTTTACCTTTTTAAAATGGATTAAACTTCATCCCTTTCCTCCAAAATCAACCCTCTCCCATAACTATCCTCAATCTTTCTTTTTTTGACCTTCTAGACCGAGGTTGTGGCTTTTCCAAAAAGTGAGCTTACCATGGGAAGCTCAGTAGTCATTAGATTGAGCCTCTTAAAAACTAAATATATTAATTAATTGGCCTAGTATGGAAGAGTGGGATTTGAAGGATCTGATATTTGATCTTTTATTTATGCATAATCTTAAAGTTTAGGTTCATGTTTAGGTTCAGAGGAGGGTTTGGGTATTGAGGGCCAAATTATTTTAAAGCAGTCTATGTTACCAAATTATGGCATGAGATGAACAACATATAATGGTTTATTTTTAGGGCCATATTAGTCATTACTATTGTTTTTTCTTGGATTGGTCTTGAAGAAGGCATAGGTTAACCCAATTGGTTAGAAAAGGCAACAATTTGAGTGATGGGTTGTTGTGGCAACAAAAGTGGATATTACAATAGTGTGAGCAAAGGTGGATGGGATGGAAATAACTATGGTTGAAGGTATGGATATTATATGAATGAAAATTTTAGTGGTAGAGAGTATAGGGGTAGTGGTTGTATAAGTATAAGTGGAAACATGATGGGTATAGGTGTGGTGTATGAAAAAAAATCCTAGTAAAAAGTGATTACACGAGAATGAAATTAGAAATGATCATAATAGGTATGTTAGAATCAACATTTAGTAACGTTAGATTAAAAATTACAAAGGGGTTACTAAAGAGAGCACCCTTACCAAATGAATCACCAATAAGGGGTGTTTTTATTTTTAGTGCTTACAAGCTCAAAAATTTGTCTTTCTATAGTTTTTCCTCATCCACCTCTTGACTTGGATCACCTTCCACTAAAGGTTGTGCCTCTATAAATGCTTCCATATATTAGGTCTAAGGTCTCTCCCCCTTGGTTTCCTTTGATAATATCGTGTCATTTTCCTATATTTTGGAGCAGGCACCTACTTGGGAAGAGGATGGGTAGTCATGCTTGATGTTAGGGTTGTTAAAGTTTCCATAATAGGTGTCATTTCTTCCTCATCATAAGAATACAATAAAATGATCTCCATCTCTTCCCTACTTATGTTTTCCTTTTATTGTGTCAAATCCTTTGCTAATTCTTGCTTTAACACTCCTTAGTTTAATAACTGATGCTTGAAATAGAGGAGTTTGTTGCTCTTCTTTATGTGCATAAGTAGGTATCTCTTCTAGGTATTGATATCATTCATTTTCTTGAGGTATCGATGCTTCTCCTATCAGCTGCTATTACTCTTATAGTTATTATTGATACATGTAGGGATGTTGGGGATCTTTTCCCTAGCCTTATAGCTATCAATATGACATACCACTCCATAAATCAAGGGATCTTCATCCTCTTGGTAGTGGGATCTTGAATTTTAATGTATTGAGTGTAAGGGAGGGGTTAAGTTTTATTACCTTTGATAAGTCTTCACTCAATCCCATTGTCATTTCTCTTTCTTTTACTTCCTCATCGTCCTTGGCATTAATAAATATGAAGTCATGGTCAAATGGTTCATGTTTATATGAGATGCTTAGGCTATGGATCTTTTTATAGACTCTCCCATGGGGGTCCCAATCCCTATGGGGTAGAGTTTCAAATGCACATGCTCTCCTCGCATTCCTTACTTCCCTAAAGTTCCTCCTTAAAGAGTATTGTATCCTCCCAATAGTGATATAAGAGTAATGGAAGGTACCTTTCTTATTTTTTGTTAAATCCTCATCTATTCCTTTCCATATGTGGAAGGAAATTTCTTTTTATCCACCTTATTGAGAACAAACTTGGGAAGCTAAAGAGGGTCTACCTTATGATAAGCAACCATGATAATGGTATAATTAGGGTAAAGCCAATAGTCTCCTACATTGGTGAGTGTTTTTTCAATGTTGGGTGAAATCCTAGCCAAAGGCTAGACATGAATGGCCATCAAAACCTAAGGGTAGAGGTCCTATATAATTATATAGATGTTTCTAACATATGCATATATGTAAATGAAAGAATAAAGGTCACATATTTTATTCTTGATAATATCAGGGTTGGGACTCCATATAAGCCCATTATGCATGTCTACTATTTCTATGACTACATCTAGTAGGTATGACATTATATTAAAATTTCCCCCTTAGGGATTCTTGTCTTCATTAAGAATTTGTTCTTGTATGTGGATACTCATAACTTCCCCCAATGCATAGGTGAGCTTTGAAGTAATGATCATGTCTATCAATGGAACCCATTCTAGATGAAGTGGACACTCTGGTGGTCGAAGAGTCAATTAAATAATTACATGCCTATGTGAATCCCCATCTTGAATTGATTTATAGGGATATGATTCTTTATATGTTCTTTGATAGTGAATACCTCACCTGGGAGAAGGAATTTCCTTATTTCTTTCTTCACATTATTGCTTTTATTCCATGTGAATATAGTATGTAATTCAAATATAACATCTAGGATTGGGATAATTAAATACCTCATGAATGATTAAATATGTATGTATGTGATAATTATGTTGTTGTCAACTTATTTTAGATAACCACCATCTATAATTCTACCTTTGAAGAATGGGCCCCATAATAAGTTTATACATAGCATGATCTTTAACGTGGAGGTCATGTATTGAAGGGACTGTTGCTTGAAAGGGAAAAAGTATACTATAAGTTATTTCTCCTCAATAAAAATTTATTCTTCCAATTCAAATGAATCAACATTATCTATGACCTCCCATAAAGCTGAGTAATTGGGATAGAGGCCGTCAAACATAGTTGTATCAAAAGTCATTCCTAAGTATTCACTAGAGTCCTTAATGGAAAACCTAAAGGGTGTTAACAGTCCCTTGGATGACCTAGATGAAGATGTCATGGTTATTTGATGGATGATGGTATGATTTAAGATTTTGAAAATGGTGGTGAAAAAAATTGAATTACATGAGTTGCAAGTCATTTTGGTCACATCTAGGACTTTTGAGATTGTAGAAGGCTAAGTTTTCTCAAGCTCTTGAAAATAAAATGAGATGAACTTAGTTGGGGGATAAATGTTAAAGATTTATGCATTAATTCTAGTTCATGCACCATTAATTTCCAACATCTTTGAGCTCATCACCTTCATTCAATTTGAACTTGACCACCCAATCCTAGTGTACATGGCATGTAGGATGCTTTTTCATTCGGGGTGACATGGTATTGCCTTTCCCTTATAATATTTGTCATTATATGTTTTAGTTAGGGGAATAAAACTTTGCCTTAGGGCCTAATATACCCTAAAAATAAAAATTATCTTTAGATAAATTTGTTTGAAAATAATTTGTCAAAAAGTTGTCAAAGGAATGGTTCCCTAAGATTGAGTACTCTTCAGAAAGATTGTCATTTAGGAGGAAGTTGTCGCATATAAAGTTCCCAAAGATAAAACTTTTGAATGAATGTCATTCAAAGAAATTTTATAAATATTAATTACTCTTTAAAAATATTTTCATTCATGAGGAATTTTTTGCATAGAAAGTTCCAGAAGATAGACCTTCTAAAGATTAAGCTTCCAAATGAAAGCTCCTGAACATAAACATTCCAAATAAATTTTTCAGAAAGAAATGTTTTGATTGAAATAAAGTTCCTAAAGGAAAGTTGTTGAAGAGAAAAGTTTTCGACCAAAATAAATTATGTGAAGGAAAAGCCATCAAAATAAAGTTTGCAAACCAAGACTTTCTAAAGGCCAAAGTTTTTAAAGATTAGTTGCCAAAGATAAAAATTTGAAAAGGCAAAGTTGTCAAAGACAAAGTTTCCAACTAGAATAAATGATCTGAATAAAATTCCCCAAAACAAAGTTTTAGAACAAATAGTTTCCAAAGACCAAAAATATCTAAATAAAAATCTTCTAAATGAAAGAATCTGAATAAGACAATCTTAATACCTACCATTCATATCAATTCTTCTTGAATTTACATTAATGGATTAGTTTGAACAAGTCTTTTAAAATGGAAAATATGTGGACCACAACATGATTCAATGTCCAAAACACCAATACTCTATAGATAATAAGAAATCTCTCTCTCTCTCTCTCTCTCTCTCTCTCTCTCTCTCTCTCTCTCTCTCTCTCTCTCTCTCTCTCTCTCTCTCTCTCTCTCTCTCTCTCTCTCTCTCTCTCTCTCTCACACACACACACACACACACACACACACACACACACACACACACACACACACACACACACACACACACACACACACATCGAAATAATATATAAGTCCTCTAAAATAAAAAATGGGTTCCCACTTTTCAAAGAAGAATACAAGGTGGTTTGAATACAACAAATGGAGACTTACAAGGGTGAATACTCCTAAGTTTTCAAAAGCCTAGAATCTATGGTTTTGTAATCCCAATATAAAACATAAATATTACTAATATATATGTTAAATCAAATACAAAAAGAAAATGCTAATAATTCCATGCAACATACCAACTCTGCTTATACCTTAGACCTAGGTGTGGGAAAGTGATGTTATTTATCTCTTATCTAAGGCTTTTAAGTAAATACATGGGGTGAGCTGTAGGTTTCATCATGATTAGGTATTAGGTTCATATACATTGGGGAGCTATAACATTGTTCTGCTACCAGCTAGGTGTCCATAACCCTAATAGAGATACTTTTGATCACCTCTTCTCTCTTTATTCATTTTTTCTATGATACATGACACATTGATATTATTTCATAATTTAGGCTTCTAATCCTCTTTTATTTCATTTTAAACTTTTGGATTATGTATTTTATTTTTAACTTTTTTTATTCCTTTTAAATGAAAGTGGGAAGATGGTGACCATCATGAGTTCATTTTAATAGAGATTTAGTTTAATAAAAAAGTCCCTATCAACTTTTACCCATGTCAATGGTTATTACCTTAAACAAATATTATAATTTTATGTGTATTTGACCCAAGGGGATAAGGAGATATCTATAAATTTGCACAAAATTATTGGAGCATCTTTCACATTCCTGATGGAATCTTTAGCTTTCAAAAATAGTCATCACTAACTCTCTCATTTTTTATTTGCATTAACAATTTTTAACTATAGTATGCAAAACCCATTTATTTGAGTTGGATTCATAACACCTCAAACTATCATTTGATTATTCTAGGATTAATCAACTTAGACTTCCATGAAATCAAAATAAAACTACCCTAAAAAGTAGGAAAAAAAGTAAAAAAGGCTAATCTAGAAAACACAAACTACTCTAATAAAAGAAAATGATTAAAAGCATGAAACCAACTAATAAATTAAATCCAAACTAATCTTACCCCTATGATAATATTTTTCGTTACTTAGAGACCTCTCTAGATGGAGCAACCATGAATTAATGCTTCAAAACTATCTATTAATTGGTTATGCCAAATCATTATCTTAAATATCTTTCAAATGGAACACATTATTACCCAAGATGTTAGAGATCTGATATGGTCCTATCCAAAATAGGGTAAACTTTTCATCCATTCTTTTTTTCTCATGGGCTTTGTCCCATAGCAACACCAGGTCAAAGATCTTAAATGCTTTGAATTTCACTCTATTGTTGAACCATCTCTTGACCACATCCTGATGTTTACTAAAGTTTTTTAATGATTCATTCTTAGAGTCTTTCATTTTGATAATTTTAACAATCTAGACTTTGTTTTGTCATTAGGATCCATGATTTCTTGTATAAATCGATATGTTGGAAACTTTAGAATGATTGGGAATGCTGGTTATTTCCCATAAACTAGTAGATATGGTTAGGCTCTAAGGGCCTATTTATACCTTTTTCAATCTTCTCATAGTGCATATTTTTGGTAAGAGATGCCACTCCCTGGGTTTGTTTTTAATCTATCTTCTTGATAGAATATATGAGGTTTTTTTTAGTTAACTTAGACAATGCATTCCCTTATAAGTAGTGATTGGAGGATGATCTAATTGTAATATGATTATCATGGGCATATTTTTTGAACTCAATCAATTGAAATGCTATTCCATTATCATGAAATAAAGAAATAGGTGTGTCAAATCTAGTTGTGATATGTTCTTCAAGAAAACTGATCACATATTAGGCTCTTTAATTCTTGGTGGTTGTTGCCTCAGTCCATCTAGTGTAATAATATGTAGTAGTGAGCACAATATTTTGTATAGCTAAGGATTTTAGGTTTATAACACTAATGAAATCCAAGAACCAAGAACCATTGGGTGAACATCCTACCTTCAATCATAAGTTGTAGTGGCATTTCTATGTGTACTTCTCTTTTTTTTTCCAAAAACTAACATTCATAACACATCCTCACATAGAAGTGAGCATCCTTAAATACTTTTGGCCAATAATAACCCATTCTAAGTTTTTATGGGTTGTATTATTTCCTAATAGATGACCATTGTCAATATTTTGATGCAAATTTTCTAAGATCTCCTGAGCTTTTCCACATGACACACATCTTAAATAGATGACTTCATAGTTCTCCTATAGGAGACTCCTTTCCTAATCATATAATTATTATCTTTGAGACTCAAGGATCTCTTTTTATCTAACTTGAGTTCCTAAGGGCATGTTACAATGAAAAAGAACTAAATAATACCTGAATACTGATCCTCTTGGGAAACCTATATTTGGTATATCTCTTCGATGGTGATACATGGGTCTAGTTAGGTCATCAAATAAATAATGTCTTTACCTCTAATGATCCTAGAAGGTTAATTTCAATTTTAAATTGTTATAAGATTTCCATCCATTTACCTTAACACTCCCCCAATTCATTCTTTCCCAATGTAAGTTTGACAGTAGGATTTGGTACTATGGTGATGGTCTTGTTTTAAAGGATGTAGTGCCTAAACTTCTTAACTATCTTGATGAGAGAAAATATTTTCTTATAAATTAGGGAGTATTTAATATTTGCATCTTTCAAGTTATTATTCATGAAGATTACAAGATGCTTACTTTCATCTCTTTTCTGCATTAGTATGCTCTAAGGAAAATGAGTACAAGGAAAAGTCTTTGGTGAAATATGGGATTACTAGTAGTGGGGATTACAAAATAGCCTTATTTATGGCTTAGAAATACTTCTTAACTTCAAGTTTCCACTCCACTTTGGGATTCTCTTGAGAATTTCATTTAGGGGCTTGATAATCTCTACAAATCCTGATATAAATTTCCTTATGAAATTTATCTTACCAACGAAGTATTTGAGTTTGTTTTTCTATTTAAAATATATAATTTTGAAATCCCCTGGATATTTTCTAGGTCAATAGAGATCCCACCTTTAGTTTTAATGTGACCTAATATCTTACCTTTGATAATGCTGAATATAATCTTCTTGGGGTTGAGTGATACACCAAACTTATTGCACTTTTCAAAAATGGGTTGAAGGTGGTGTATATGATCAACTCTATTTTTAGAGAAAATAGTGTGATCATCCATGTATATGATTATGTACTTTCCTACCATTCCCTAGAATGCATGACCTATTACTCTTTGAAAATTATCTTTAACATTGATAAACCCACTTGTATGCATATGTTCCCCATTTCATAGTAAATGTCATTTTCATCCTATCCTCTAATTTGACTAGTACTTGATTATAGACAAAAACTCCATCTAATAAAGGCATCATTTTAGACCCACTCAAACTTTTTATTACCTCATTTAAGGAGGTTGAAGGATAATTATCCTTCACAAAATCTTCATTCAAATTATTGAAGTCAACACAGTCTGATTTCACCACTTTTTTCTTAACCAGAACTAGATTGGCCACCCAGGTTGAATGCCTAATAGGAAAAAATATCTTATCACTTAGTAGCTTCTCTACTTCCTTATGGATCAATTTTTCAAAGATAGGATTAATTAACCTTTGCCTTCACTTAAATGGTTTATGATTAGGATTAAGTGGAATAATATGGGTGATAACTTTAGGATTGCATATCCTTAAGTTATCATAGGTCCATGCAATTACATCTTTATACATGATAATTAGTTCCTTACCCTTTTCCATTTATTTTATTGTGCATCTTAAGTCAATATTAACTATATGTGCATTTATCTCATCACCTATGTTTTTGAGGTGATTTTGGATTCATTAATCGTGAGTTGTCTTTATGATTGTGCTTGAGGATCTATATCAAACGTTCTTTCCAAGGTTACCATACCTAATGGGAGATGAGTTTCCTTTAGTTGGATAATATCTTCTTCATCCAATTCTTCATGACACATATGGTTTATTTCCTTGTCATCAATTATCTAATATTTTAATTATCCTTAATTTGTCAAAAAATTAATGATCTGTTAGTCATCATCAAACACTTGAACTTTTTAAACATTTTCTATTGATGAAGGATAGGGTAGCAATTCAATGGAGAACTTCTAGACTTCTGACTCCTATAAGGGTGACAAATTCACTACTTAAGTAGACAATGAATTGGAAGCTTAGTTTTGTTCTCTCAAGATAACTACTATGTTGAAATCTTAAAATGATTTAATTAGATCCCAGGCTCTATGCTTGTATTTATTTAAATATGACAATTTACATTGATATTTATTTGTGACCTGGTTAATCATAAGTTTAGATTCCCTATATACTAGAAGTTCTTTGATATTATTTTTAGGGAAAATTGTAATCCCAAAAATTAGGGCCTCATAATTTGCTTTAATATTGGTGTATGTGAATTGAATTTTGTATGATACTAATAATTTCTTTCCTTTTGAATTGACCAACTCAATACAAATGCCTAATCCTTACTTAGATCTTGTTTCATTGAATTAAAGGGTCCACAATTGGAAGGGGCCCTGAATTTATTCTTATGTTTCATTTCTCATAGCAAATGTATAAATTCTAAGATTAGGAGACTTATAACTTACGTCTTCATTGGCGGTGTTTTATCTTGTAATAGGATGATTCATCTTTGGCTCTCAATTAATCTTGATATGGTTAGCAATGCCTCTCCAAAATTGACAAATATGTGAAAAGTTTGTAGAAAGATATTCATTTAACATTTTTTATTGATCTTTGCTCAACAATAATCCATATCCTTCAAGAATATCCACTACCAAGATGTCAATAGTCATCTAATCTCTAAGTTTTAAGGCAACTTGAATTCTTACATCATTAAGTTCTCCTAATATATGCACTACTATTTATCTAACTGTGACACCATCCTCTTGGATGGATTTGGATTCAAACCAAAATTTTGAGAAATGAAATTTGGCATTACTATTATTGAAGCTTTGGAATCTACCATAAAATTATGTATATTCTTACTAAATGCTCAAATGGTCAGCAAGAAAGGGAAAACCTCAGGCTTGTTTTTGTATATAACATTTGTGTTGGTTATCTTGGAACTTTATGCAATAGACTTACCTATGATGGAATTCTATAAGAGATATTTCTACTCTATGATTTGTGTTAGTTAAATAAATGTGATATTGGCCTTAATTTTATTCAAATCCTCAAAACTATTTTATCCTCCTTTATTATGTTCCTTTATATGCTAAGGTTGATCATTCTCTTTAGGGGGAGGAGGATTATTATCAGCTTTGGGATTTAAGGGATAGTTGTATTATTGGGAGGAGTATAAGTGGTGAGAGGATACATATTCTTTAGGTTATAATTATTCATGTTGAACTACTGAAATGATTACACTTCATCATAATTATCCTCTAAAATATTTTCATCTTAATTAGGGAACGAAGCCTCATAGGTTTTAAAGACCATTGTTGAGCTTGAAGGGCTAGATTCATGAGGGAGATCTGAAGGATTCATCATTTGATCTTATCTAATCATTTCTCTCTAAATGATTTTAAATGTTACACAAAAATCTATATAGTATAATTATCCATTTTATGATGTGTTATGAACCTCACACCAATTGGGCAAATTTGTCTTTATGATATTAGTTTTTGGTAGCTTATTATACTATTGTTGCTATGAATTATTTGTGGGCTTATTAAAAGGCTTATTATATCTTAGAAATACAAAATTATGGTTATAGTTATGATTAGTGGTATTACCCATCCTTTTATGAATATTCAAGAAACCATTCCTCAACTTTTGGACCATTATTTGTATAGAATCCAATTCAGCTTTGTTGGAGTGAATCCTGAGTAACTAATATGTTGGTGTAAGCCTAATGTTGATACTATTGGTGGACATTCCTTTGTATTTAATTTTTCAATAAATCAAATTTCTAATTTTTTATTTGTTGCATCATAAGAGGCAAACTATACAATGAATTTTGGTTGAATGTGGGGATATTATTATTAGCATGTGGAATTGTATTCAAAGATGGGATTCCATTGTTAAATGCTTGGCCCCATTAATTTTGATGTATACTTTATGAATTGAGTTTCTTATTGATATTAATAGATTCTTAGAATGCTAAATATAAAGTATTGGTAGTGGAAACTCTTCACAATAACACTACATTAATAAGATCCATCGAGTTCTTATATATTGTGAACATCAAATTCATTTTTGGCTTATACATGGTGTTTAATCAAGTTTAATTATTTTGTAATATTGTATTGAATCCCATTATTGACTCGTTAGGTTCTCTCTTTATGCTAGCAGAGATTTGATATACTAGGTTTGGATTAGTCACTTGTCCAAATTATGCAAGGAATGTATTTTGATACTCATTCCATGAGGTGATATAATTTTCTGGTAAATTGAGATACCAATAATAATAATAATAATAATATTACAAGGTAAATTGAAAAATCCTACATGTAACATCCTTATGGATGACATTCATTAACCTCAGAGCAACTTTGAAATTTTTTATGTGTTCTTATTTCATCCTCCCATTCGAGGGGGAGAAGGTAGGCAAATACTTTTCAATATTCCTTATCATATCATGTTGGTCCCTTATATTGGATCTGAGTAGCCAAGATTGATCCATAAAAATATTTATAAGTGGGATGTTTTTTATAGGGGAAAGAATCATGGCATAGTGTATCTTAGGGATGACAAGTATGGGTTTAAGCCTCATAGGATTTTATAATGGTGAAAACAAAAGGATTGATTTAGATCAATACCTTGTTAATCTCCTAGGTGTCTCCAGTGCAACTTTATAGAGTGATTAACCCCTATTATTGGGAAAACATACAAGGGTGCCCTCCTTCTAGTGCCAAATTTTATTCTATTGATATGAGTTTTATTCACACCTTATAAAGTTTAAATGAGGTATCCTCTAAAATTTTAGGATCTCTATGGAATAATTTTTATCTTTGGGGCATGAGTTTCAAGTATGTAGTTAAATAACTAGGTGATGGAATAACAGGTGGAGCTTGTGGTTTTATTTAAATAGGTTTGTATATAGATGCATGTAACATAATAGAAAGTAATCACTAGGTAAGTTTTAGGGATGTAAAATTATTATATGGTGGGTAGATATCAACGAACCTCAAAAAGGGAAGGAAGGGTAAGTCAGAAAAGAAAATTCTATGTTCCTAAAAGGTATCTTCTAAGACTATTTATTTGGTGGACAAGTATGTCAAAGACTAGTGTTTGCTAGAACATTTATTGCACACTCAAGAACAAGAACGGTTAATAGTATGGGATAGGAAATATAGGATGCTTAATAATCTCAATTGAAGTTTTATCTTATTAGGGATGTTATTGCACAAGATTATTTAAGAGATTACAATTTGGACCAAAAAGTTGTTAGGGTAGTTATGACTCATGCCTAGAAGACTATATTAAAATAGATACCTCTACACACCTTGTATTATCAATTTAATCTTTAATAACCACTTAGACTAATGAAACCTATCAATCCTAAATTTATATTGCATATCTAAGATTAACATTCATCAATTTAAACACTCAGATTCATCCATATCATTAGCACACTTCAAAATTATTAAATTAATATAGGCAAAAAGCTTTGAATTTGATTGAAACAAAAAATGAAGAAGAAAGAGTAAACATAGTTGCATGACAATCAATCTCTTGATTTTCTCTTGTATATTGATCCAAAACATTGACCCTTTTAAAAAATGGTTCTACATGTATATAAACAACTTAGGAAAGGGGTCACCTCATCCTTCAAGTTTACAAAACTTTGATTACATCCTGAATGACTAGATCATAGGTCTTAGTTTCATGCCATAACTTGTACTTACATTAGACATGCAACATGTGTATGTTGGTAAAAATAATTTATTTAATTACAACATAGATGTAAATAAAACTCAACCACTCATTTGTGAGGTTTACATGAAAAATTATACAAAAATAGCCTTTAACTTTTTGCCTAATTCAGCTCCTACTGAACACTTTTTAAAACTATTGTTGGAAGTGCCATTGTGCTTGTTGTTGCAAATGTGGTGACTAGACTTGTACTTGGTGATGAACTCCTTGATTAGACTAAAGTAATAGTTAAAAATAAAATGTGAGGTAGTGTTGATGTATTTATTAAACTGGAAGAGCTTAATGTTTATGGTAGTGTTGTTATTGGCACTATTGGTGGGTTCTAAGGAGTAAAATTGGTAGGTGGTATTGATGTTGCTTTCTTCTTTGCATCTAACTCTTGATAATACTTGTATGCCTTAGCATGTTACACATGAATTAAGTTCATGTCAATAATATGAGGTCTAGTTACCCCACCTATTTAGTCCATCGTCCTTGTATGCTCTATTGTTTTGGATAGATATCCAACCTAGAAGACCTCTACCTTGGTTACCTTCCACCTTGCTATGATTAATTTTGCTTTAATTCCTCCAAGCTTAGTGCTTACAAACTTTATTTTAAACTAATTTAAACTTGATGAATCATTTGATGAAAAGTGGTTTAAGCTAATAACTTTCCTCTATTAGCCTAAACTCTAATTAATTTAAGCTTAGCCAAAATTTATGTTGCTTATTTTTCTTATTTTACAATCTTATTCACCATAACTTTGAAAGATGACACCTAATCCTAGGCCTCCTATGTTTTAATGAGAGCTAAATTCAATGCATTGTCTACCTCTAGAGGGGTCATCAAATCTAGGTGGTTGAATTCCTTATTAGGGGTGTATAATACCAATAAATTCAATTTATTTCCATCTTCTCTATGAATCTTAAACAATTTTTTTATTGAATTTATATGCAGAGCCAATTGGACTCTAAAATAATTAATTGTATCTAAAATTTCATACAACCTAAGTGCCACATTTTGTACATCCTATTCTATATTAGGTAAAATCGTATCACTTACTTCTTTTCTCTGAGAGTTTCTAACTTTTCTTCCATTTCTTGTTTATCCAGCTTCGTTCCCTCATGGATAGCCAATATTTCCAGATATGGGTCTCCATACAGAACTTGAGGTCCTTAATATATGATGATTAATCCTTCTTCCTATTCTTCCTTTTTAAAAGGTAATAAACTTATTTCCTTTGCTCCAAAATTAACCCTCTCCCAGAACTATCCTCAATCTTTTATTTTCTAAACCTTTGGACTGAGGATGTGGCTTTGTCAAAAAGTGAGATTACCATGGGAAGCTTAGTAACATTTAGATTGGAAATCTTAGAATCCAAAGCTATAAATCCTTAGCCTAGTCTATAAGAGTGATATTTGAATGATCTAATGGTTGATATTTTATTTATGCATGCTCCCCGGGTTTAGGTTTAGGTTCAGAAGATGATTTTGGCATTAAGGGACAAATTATTTTAGACCAGTCTATGTTCCTAAATTGTGGCATGGGGTGCACAATATATACTAGTTTATTTTTTAGGTCCCTCTTAGTCATTACTACTATTGTGGTTTGGAATGGTCTTGAATAAGGCATAGGTGAACCCAATTGGGTAGAGGAGGCAACAATTTAAGTGATGGTTTGGTTGATTTTTATGGCAATAGAAATGTAGACTATTATAGTGGGAGTAGAGGTGGATGGGATGGAAAGAACTATGGTTGAATAGATGGAGATTTAAGGAATGGAAATTGTAGTGATAGAGACTATAGGGGTGGTAGTTGAAGTAGAAGTGGCAACAATATAGGTAGAGGTGGGTTGCATGAAAAGAAAACCAACATAAATTTATTGTATGGGAATGAAAGTGGAAGTAATTAAAATAAGTATGGTAAAATAAATAGTAAATGACATTAGAGGGAAAATGCCTAAGGGGAAATAAAGATAGAACCCTCACCAGATGAATCACCACTGAGGGGTGCCTTTGCTTTTAGTGCTTGAAATATCAATACCTTGGCTTCTTGTAGTTCTTCCTCATCTACCTCATGATTTAGAATGTCTTCCATTGAATTTTATGACTCTCTATTATTATGTAGATAGGGTATAATATCCACCCCCCCTTGGTTTCCTTTGATAACATCATGTCATTTTCCTAGATTTTGGAGAAATCAGCTATTTGAGAAGAGGAGGGGTAATCATGCTAGATGTTAGGGTTGTTGAAGCCGCTGTAATAGGTGTCATTTCTTCCTCATGAGTAAAATACAATAAAATGATATCCATTTCTTCCCTAGTTTTATCCTTTTCTTGTGTCAACTCCTCTGCTAATTTATTATTAACTCTCCTTAGTTCAAAATTTGATACTTAAACTAGTGGACTATGTTCATCTTCTTCCTGTGCATAAGTGGATATCTCTTCTAGATCTTGATGTTATTCATGTTCTTGATCTATTGATGCTTCCCCTACCATATAATCTTATTCTTAGGGTTTTTCTAGAGATATGAAGGGATGTTGGGGATCTTATCCCTAGTTTGCTAGTTGTTGGTATGGCCTGCCACTCTAGGAGTCATAAGGTCTCCATCTTCCTGGTGGTGGGATACTAAATTTTGATTGGTTGAGTGTAAGAGATGGGTCAAATTGTATTACCATAAACAATTATTTACTCAATCATGTTGTCACTTCTCTTTATTTTACTTCATCATCATCCTTGGAATTAAGAAATAGGAAGTCATGGTCAAATGTCTCATGTTTATATGGGATACTTAGGCTGTGGATCTTTTGTTGGGCTCTCCCATAGGGGTCCAAATCCCTATGGGGTAGATTTTTCAATGAATATGCTCTCTTATCATTCCCAGCTTCCCTAAAGTGCCTCCTTAAATTGTAATGCATCCTCTTAATAGTTATATGGGAGACATGGAAGGTACTTTTCTTGTTCTTTATTAAATCCTCATCTAATCCATTCTATATCTAAAAGGAAATTTATTCTTTGGACACCTTGTTAGGATTGAACTTTAGAAGTCAAAGAGGGTCCACATTATGATGATAAACCATGATAATGGTATAATTAAGGTGAATCCAATAGTTTCCTACATTGGTGATTGTTTTGACAATGTTGGGTGAAATCATTGCCAGAGGTTGGCCATGAATGGGCATTTAAAATTGAGGGTAGAGGTCCTCTACAATTTTGGTGATGTTTCTAACATATATGTATATGTGAAAAAAATAATAAAAGTCACATATTTTATTCTTGATAACATTAGGGTTGGGACTCCATAGAAACCCCATTATGCTTGTAAATTATTCCTATGACTGCATCTAGTAGGTATGACATCTTATAAAAATTTCCCCCTTGGGGTCTCTTATATTTATGTAGAATTTTTTCCTATAGGTGGGCACTAATGACTTCCCTAAATGCATAGGTACACTCTTAAGTAATGAACAAGTCTAGTAGGGAAACCCATTCTAGATGTCAGAATTAGATGATCAGGTGGCCAAATATTTGATTCAACAATTACATGCCTCTACAAATCCCCATCTTGAATTAGGTTAAAAGGATGGGATTCTTAATATGTTCTTTGATAGTGATCATCTCACCAGGGAGAATCCACTTCCATACTCCTTTTTTTGCATGATTGTTTTACTACCATATGACCATAATATGTATGTTAAATGTAACATCTAGGGTAGGGAGACTTAAATACCTCATTAATGTTTCTTTTAAGATGTATGCAAAAACTATGTTGTTATTGACATAGTAAAAATAACCACTATCTATAATTTTGCCTTTGAAGAATAGGCCTTATAGCAAGTCTATACATGGCATAGCCTTTGAATTGGTGAATGCATAGTGAACGGCCTATATAAATTCTTATAACATTTCCATTAATGGATTAGTTTGAATAAGTCCTTTAAAATGGAAAATAAGTGAACCACAACATGATTTAATGTCCAAAACACTGAGTTTCTATAGATAATAAGAACCAACACAAACACACACATACCTAAATGTTATATAAGTCATCTAAAATAAGAGGGGGTCCTCACTTTTAAAATATAAATACAAGGTGGGGTGTGTTGAATACAACATTTCCAACACCTTTCCACTATCAGAAGTTAGTCACAATTAGTGGATTAGAAAAGCTAAGTATCTTTATATATTTAGTACTATCTATATTTAACACATGCCACTTGTCAAATTAGTTTTAGTATTTTAAACTAATATTCATGATTAATTTTCAAATTTTACCATCTAAATTACATTCAAGTTTTTCTCTTAATTAGGTTATACCATCCAAATTATTGTAAAACATATTGGTGAACTCATATATTGTTCAAACATTTCCAAACACTAGGTTGTCTTTAGGGTTTCATCCTTCTCTCTATGGTTATCAAATGTATTCATTAGGGTTTGATATTTATACTTTATTCCTACTCATTTCTACATCCATAGATGAAAATATGATGATTTCTCCCTTTTGGCCTAGGGTTTCATGCCTATTCAATTATTAAGGTTTCCTTTACTAGGGTTGTTCCTTATTTTTATAATATAATGCCAAATGGCTCTATTTTTCAAATGCTTTGACTTTTTTACTAGTCATATTGAGTGGATTAAAAAAAAATCATCATATTACTAAACATATTTTTTAAATGATATGATTTATTATTTTTTTAATTCCATCTAGAGGACAAATGGTGAACCTATTTTCAAATTACTTTCTAGGTTTCATCTATCCACATTTTTTTAATCAAAAATCTATTTTTTATTTTAAAATAAAATAAAATAATTATTTGGATGGTTGTTTATTTATTCAAAACATTACATGGTGGCTATAATGGATATTCACATTATGTATTTTATAATACAATCAATGATTGTTAAAATTACATGTTGGACTGAAATATGTAATATCTTTCATAATTATGTAATGAAATGGGTAAAAATATGTATAATATAATTAAATATGAAATTAATGATGATAAATTATTACATTTACTTAACAATACATCTTTTATAAATGCAAAGTCCATAGTAATTTCATATGTGCATTCTTTGATCCCACCTCAATTTTTTGATAGCTTCCACCCACCTATTTTAAAGGTCCATGTTATCACTATTAAAAGAGGTAGGATGATCCACCTAAATTATAAATTAGAGGTCATCATAATTTTCCTCCTCATCTCCCTCCACCTTCCACATATCCTCTTGAGGCTTATTGTATGTTGTAATCACCTAAAAATGGTATTTGAGTGCTAAGAGGACTACTTGAGACTACCTATGCCTAGATTAGCCATAGACCTATCATAGATCCTACTATCACACTTATCCAACCTTTTTGTAGGCTATATGGATCCCTAGTTATATCAATATTAGTCTTAAACCCTCATTTCCTCATCTTGGCCCTTCATGCCTAGTGTTTTTTTAGCTGGAGATTAGTGCCACATTGAAGACACTAAAGCCACATGAAACTAGTGTCCCCAAAATGGCACATGTATCCTTTACACTATCTTTCCTAAATGAATAAATTTTCAAAATTAAAACCCTCCTAAGGCTGACCTAGATATATTTTATTTTCTGCATAAGAAACACAACACTATAACTAGATGACTTTTAGCCCTTTATCAATTAGATGGAAATTAGATGCAAAATACCTATTCAAACATGAAACAAGTTGAGAAAAATCAAGGTTATCACTCCCTATTTTTTCATACTTATGCGTAATACCATCTAAAATAGCCCTAAGATTAGATTTTACATATTTCCAATCTCAAACACACACAAGGCATTCAAGGCCACTATCATACTAGCATCACTTGTACTTGCACAAGCACTTAGGTGGGGAGAACTACTTAGGGATTGCTCTCTCCTCAGAGTATTGGTATGTAGGAAACTCTCTTCATAGTGGGATGTTGAGGACATCCAACCTATCCTACTAGTGAACACACTTTTCAAATCATACCTAAATTCTAAAGAGGATTAGAGTTTACATCACAAATTAGTCATTATAGGCAAAATATAAAGTTCCATAGTTCATGCATGTAGGAATAGAACCCAATAACCTAGGCATAAGTGAAATCATAAGTTTGGGATAGTCATTATAGAGGACATTAGTTCTGATATCAAGACACTAAATACATATGACACTACTATCCAAATGTGGTGCTACTATCTAAGGGGGGTTTTGACACATGGATCTACTTGATGACACTCAATTCTATTTCCATCTCTATTTATATCACTCATATTATTTGTATTAAGTGTTTTATAGATAAGTCTTTATTTGCACATATTTATTACTATTTCTATAAATTCAAAGATTGTCAAATCTATAACAAATCAGTGTCTATTTTATGCATATAAATTACCTACTTTAGTCTACTCATCCATTTAATCAAACATAGGATTTATATAAGATAAACCTTAAAAGGTTAAAACATGTGTATATTCAACAAAATATGTCTAGGATTTATTCTTGTGAGGTCATTTAAATCATATGGTTACTAAAATCAAGTCCATATAGGCATTAAAAAATTTAAATGAATATCTAAGTCTAAAAGTTGAATTTCTTGAAGAAAACATTACATATATAGGAAATCTTAATAGGCATGTTAATTTCAAAAAAATATCTACATCTCTATTAAATGGATTAGTACATCAAAATATTTCATTTTAGGTAGATATTTAGTAAAAAATACATCTACCTCTAATGCTTCAAAAAAAAAATTCATGAGCATCATAAGATCCCAAGAGAAATTTTAAGTGACATAATTTTAAATAAGGTAATCACAATGCCTCCTATGCATCCTCTTATGAAATCAAAATATGATTATTCCTATCATATAATGCATGGAAATCATATGGATAATTTTTGGGCTTTGAAGATAAAATATAAAGTAACACTGATAGTGGTGATCATATATTAGATACATCCTTCAAACCACCAGAAAATTCAATCACACCTTCTACAGTTAACCAACCTAATTAAAGTATTATTGAATATTCCAAGAAACAAGTGAAAAAAGGAGAGGGATAAAAAATAAAGGTTGTATAAATAACCATTACAAAAGGAAAAATTAGACAAACAAATGTTACAAAAGGCACAAGTTGAAAAGGAAAGATTACAAAGGGAAATTTTTGAAAAGGAAAAGTTACAAAGGGAATAAATTGAAAAGAGAAAAGTTATAAAAAAACCAAATTATAAATTAAAGGTTATAATATTAAAAATTAGAGAAAGAGAAGTTACAAAAATAAAAGTTATGAAAATAAGCATAGGATAAGCTAGAAATCATCCTTAAAAAGGGTTTCCTTAGAATGAAGTTAAAAAATAATATATACATAAAAATTCTAATGTCATAAGAATAGTTTTAAATTAGGCAACTGAGAACTATTCCTCATACTATTTCCTTTGATTCTTAGCTTTTACATATATGACATGAAATATACCAGTGTTGAGATTATAATATTTTATGAAATCAATGTATGTAGCATGCCATTTCTCAAAAATATTAGATATGATGTTCAAAATTTTATTGAAATTCATTGAACCTAAGTAATGTGTTGAATCTATTGAGTTTCCAATAACACTTGGGATAAAACTATGTTTTATCATACTTCACATTGACCCTACTTTGGATCAATAGAATGTAATATTATGAATATAGTGGATAAAATAAATGGGGGACACATTTGATAAGAATCAAGACTATATTAAATTTGATCATGAGTGTGAAATTGTCACCATTTAAATAGAGGAATCATCTTCAAATAAAGAAAATAAATCACAAAATATTTCTTCAAAAGATGATATAGCGACTAAAAAAATTTAACACATGGTGCACTTAATTATACATATTTTATGATAGATAATGAATGCAATATAAATAATTTAATTGTGAATACCCTTAATATTTCATCACCATAATTACATTATAAAAATTACATTACCCATTTGGATCCATCTTATGCACATTTCTTACTTTCGAGTGGTTGTTTGGATAATTCCTACACATCACACACAATTGTTTGGGGTGATTTCATGGATTAGTTCACCACATATTATTTATTGTGTATAGCCTATTTATGTTTTTTTTGTATTTATTATCCATTATATTATTATATCTTGGCATACATGCATTTATATGCACTTATATTAACAATTCTTCTATCCCTTACCTTCTTTTCACTTATCCTTTACCTCTTAATTTTTATTCTGATTCGAACATCTGTGACACCTATCCTTCAATGATTATAGTTCACATATTTTGTGTCATTTTATTTTCTCACACATAAATATAGAATACCTTTTCATACTATGTATTATATTTAGCTTCCAAAAATCACATTAATTTAAATCACGTAATACATGATCACACATTGATTATCACCCATTGGGGGCATGCATATCCTTATCTCCACATATGCTATTGACATAGATTTTTATGGTTCACGTATATAATAGGGGCATGTTACTCTCTTTAAATTCATTTAAATTTCCATGATATTATAATGAGTGCACATAATGTATTGATACATGTTTAAGGTTGTTTGGATCCCTCCCATTCTTTATTTTTTGAATCCTTTCTACTTGGACTTGCTTGAATATATAGATATATGTCCAAACCATTCAAAAAATATAAAAACATTTAAATTATTTAGAAATAAAAATCAAGACCTAAGTATGACATGATTACTATATTACACTAATTACATGTGTTAATTATCACATGTTTGGTAGATGGCACATTATTTTTCATGCACACATGCATTTCATAGTATATGAATACGATGTAAAATATAGAAATAATATATGGACACATAGATGTTAAATTATTGTATACCCAATGTCCATGCCAATATTGGGAGTATCTTCTACCACATGTCAAATTATCATGGATTATATATTTATATGATCTCCAACCATGTTGAACGATCTATATTTCTTACACATGTATTTATAGTTACTCATATCTTAGATAGTGCTACATGGATATGCTACCTTACTATGTAATGATACTAACATATATGAATGGTGTGGACTATTTTTCACTTGTTATATGTTTCATTGATGTTATTAATATGTATAATAGGATATTAATTTATTATATATCATGTGAAGTCATTGGCTTTATGTGTGGGACATTCTTTTATCTCTTATTTATGACATCTTTGTGTCCCTGAATTATGCCCCCACGGCCTTTTCTTTTTTACATATTTATGTCCCTTGGTTTTTGCTCTTGGACTTATTTTTTTTGAAATATTTTTGTCCCTTAATGGTGAACCTTGGCCTTATGTGTGACATTGTTTTCTTATCATTAGATTAATCTATGATTGTATATTAAGCTTATTGACATTAATAAGATTTATAAACTTTTGGGTGCCATGATCCATAACATGTACTTACACATTATGTGTGGTGCCATGATTTAAATCATCCACCTATTTAATATGTAATAATGTTAAATTATTATATAAGTTGTGATTTCTATTGTGTACCTTTTGATACATTTTTCTTGATATGACACTTATACACCTTGCATTCCATATATTACATACATGCTTTGAGGACATATACATTTCTATGATGATAGAACCTTCACATGTTAACATGGTTATAGATGATTACCTCTTTATACATGACATGATAGAGGTAACTCTTATTTTGAGATGAATGACTTACAAGATACATCCTTCACCTTAAAGGTGGGGAATATTACTATGGTTTTCTTAAAGACACAAACTTCTATGAACTCAAAAAAAAATTGGGTACAAAATATAGATTTCAAATAGTTTTAGTGGTTCAGACATTAGATTGGTTAAGATATATGACACAAATGTATACATTGGTAAATATTCTAGGGGAATATGCACTCACTTTATACATACATGAGTAAAAATTTAAATATTCATATATACTTGAATACATATGCCATGTAGGTGCACATGATTTACAAGAATAGACATTATAGGGTTTCACATACAATTACATTTAAGATATAGGTTCTCATATTTAGCATATAGATTCATATCATTATATTAATTAGTATAGATTTAGTGAGGAATGATAATTTTTAATGCACATTTACATTTTTTATATTAAACCTTATTACTATTTTCTATTTACAAAACATAAGACAATGTCACTAGGTAGTGATAAAACTTGAATTTGAGTCTATTTGTAATGATTGATTTTTGATATTTGAGGTAATGCACATTGAGGTTCACCAATGCTCAACATCCATAGAATTAACCATAACTAACCCATTATGTGGTTACCACCTTACCATTTTAAGGTTCAATATTGGATTTAGATTAGTTATTTGAGTTAGTGTTATGATCTAGGAATTCAACATAGAGATGAGGTTAGTCTTGTGTTAGTCTATAAAATAATGAAATGAACAAACTAACATGCTAACATATCTAGCTTAGACACTAGGGAGATCTTAGTAAAAAACATGCATAAGAAAAATCAATTAAAGCATACAAGAAACATTCGTATACCTTCATTGGAGCTTCTAAATGGCTTGTTGAGTGGCTTTCTTGACTTGTGCATCAAAGAGACTTCGTTGATGGAGTTGCTTGGATCCTTCTCTCCTTAGAACCTTTGGCTTTGTGATGTCTTGGATTAGGAACTTGGAATAATAACTCTACTCTTATCAAATATTTTAAGTCATTTGTGCATGATAAATTTGCACCAAAATAGCTTCTAATTCAATAGATAAGGCCTTGTATTTATAGAAAATAGATTTAACTCTCACTCAAGTGTAGTTAGGGTTGAGTTAAGGCTTAGAATGGGTTATAATTAACCCTATTTGAGTTAAAACTAACTCCAATTGAGTTAGGGCCATGTGGGGAGACATGTAAAAATCATTATGTCGTCCATGTAAATCAAATATTTTCTTGATATTTTTCAAGTTAAATTATGACTCATGAAAGGCTTGATATTTTGATTTTAAGAATTAAAATTTTAGGGAATTCATTAATTTAAAATGAATTAATTATCTAAGAATTTAATCTTGTTTAATTATATAATTGATTCTGGTTAGCATTTTAGTTCTTTCAAAATTTGATTTAAGTGTGCAAGTGCCCCACTTAATAGGTCCATAGGCCAAATTGACTTTTGTTATGTTGCAAGGTGATTAAGAATGAATTCATGAGAGTTTATTATTTTCATACGATAGGATACCCCAATTAGGGATGACTCAAAATTATTCTAAGCTTTGATGAATGATGCATAAATAAATTTGGGATGTTCAATAATTCCTAGGATTAATTTACAATGGTTAGTCAGAATTGGTTTAAAGTCTGGAAAAAGGCTAGTTATATCCAATTTTAGGTGTCTTATAGTTTTCCATTGTTTAGGAATGGGTTAAAATAAATAATCATAATAACTTCTTATCAAAGAATGAAAATTTCCTATATGCTTACTACTTCAATAGCAATGGATGAACTATAGATTCCTCCTCGAGGGAGCAATTGGCAAAGGGGTCAGTGTTCATTCCCTCAAAACAAAGAAATGATGGGATCAAACATATAAAATGTGTGGAAGATATTAATTTAGCCATAGGTGGTTATAATTAGTGGCATATGGATTTTCCCTAGTTGGATAGATAAACATGATGATTTTCCCATAGGTGGTTATAATCATCAGCATATGTAGGATAAAAGAAGAAAATTAACCCATGGGTGATATTAATCCAATCAAGAAAATTCTTAAATGCATGAATTTATTTGAAAATAAGTATTTATTTTCCTAAAATTGGTTATAATCAATAACAAAGGTCGATACATTAATATTCCCAAAGGTGATTATAATTAGTGGCACAAGCATATACTTTAGTTAGGGCAAATGAGTCAAAATAATGATGTTCCCATAGGAGGTTTAATAATTAATATGAGTTAGATTTAAAAAATTATATTTTATTATGCCCTAGTATGGTAGATTGGTAAGCATTACACAAGGATATAACTTGTATAAATTAAAGATGAGTGGGTGAAAATGTAGATGTCATGGTCTAATGACCGAAGAAGACAAAAATAACTAGCATATGAGGACATGCAAAGTGATGAAAGAAATAATTAGAAGAATAAAAATTGATAAATGTAAATGACTTAGTTATACCTAATAATGTGGATATGCTCATTTGTATTAGCATTGATACAACTAGAATGGTCAATTAGTTGATTTGACCAAGGGTGGGAGGATTTACCAAGGTTACTAAGGAGAAGTTTTTTTGGATCCATTGCTTGTAATATTTCCCATGCTAATTTTTATTATTGAACGTGATAGTATGCATCATGATATAAAACACCATGATGACTTAGCCAAAATATGGATAAGGACTAACTTTTGATCTAATAAATAATTGAAAATAATACACCAATGATAAAAACCATGATGACACTATTGATGTATGAGTATGGATGGAATCAAGAATAATACATAAGGAATCACGCAATGAATGCATATCGATTGAGTTGAGGCACAATACTGAAAGAAATCAAAGCAAGAAAACAAACACACAAAATTCCTAAAATTAAAACCAAAATAAAGCATCTTAACAATGAATTTTCCCTGGTAAGACAAATCAAGGATGACTAACTAGGCTTAAACATGACAAATTTTTTTATTTTGAAAATTTTGAATATTTTTGGAATTTCTAAGGTATTTTAACTCATTAGAGATTAACAAGATACCACTTTTAAAATGGTGAGAGTGTTGGATTAGGATGGTCACAAAATAGTAAGAGCATATGGAAAAGAGGGATTGAATTGACCTCAACATGAATTGAGCATGGCCTACATAGTCCTATTAAGACCTCAAGTTATAGAAGTTACACCAACACAAAAGATAGTGAGAACCAACTAGGTAACAACTATTTCTAAAATTGAGGCAAATGGCCAATAAAATGAGAATAGTAATGAAAAAGTGATGCATCAATGCATTTTAAAGGTTTTATTCCTAATTTTACCATAGGTGGTTATAATTAGGAAATAATGACATAGGTCTATGATACCAATTTTACCATAGGTGGTTATAATTAGTAATATAAGGTGGTATACTGATATGACCAAAAGTGGTTATAATCAGTGGCACAAGTCAAATGCAAATGAGATATATTTTGCCAGATGTACTATCACGCTACTTTCATAGATTGTCATTTAGACATGAAATTGTAAATGTTATAAAATTAGATCATAATCCCCTCATGGAAGGTGTGGGAAGAATCAAAGGAACAAATATCAAAACATGCTTGTGTAGGGTAGGTTAAAACAAACTTTAGTCTAATGGGAAAAACATAGTGGGATGACATATGGTATGACATGTTTTAAGGATGGTGATGTTATGATAATTGGATATAATAGTAATAAGGCTTGCCCCAAGTCATAAGGTGAGCTAAATGGTAGGGTATGAAATAATGGCAAGAGGAATGGTAAATGGCAAGGTAAAAGGCAAATAGTAAATGTATGGTTTTTGGTAAATGGAAAAGACAAGGCAAATGTTTTTGGCAAAGTATGGTTTTTGGTTTTATGATTTTAGTTAGGGAAATTTTTATGTTATCCCTATTGATATCGAGATGCATGTCTTGATCATCAAATGATACAACTAGAATAATCAATCATGTAAATTGATAACCCACACCTCTTTTGAATAGCTACTCTATCAAGAATCTACTATAGATTTAGATGCCAATAAGGTTATTGTAATCTTCATTGGTCATTGATTTTGCTTCCTCTAAATGTCAAGATAAGATATATATGTATCCTCTATAAAATAAAGTGTGGATAGGGATGATAAATGTGGATAATAATGGATAAAAGGTTTGATTTGGTGATGTAAGTGAGCATGATAATAGAATGTATAATGGTTGGGAAGTAAATGATGATTGGGATTTTTAGGTCGACACAATGTTGATAACTCTAGATTCAACATAAATTTAGTTATGGTAGGGCCAAATTCCTTATAATATACTCTTGATAGGACCACCATATATTTTTTTTGTTTTGGTCTGAGAGTAGTTACCATTTGATTATGATGTATACTGGAAGTTATATTGAGTTTATCTTTGATAATGTCTTCATCAAGTAGTGAATAAATTTTGTGCTTAGCTATTGGTGCCTCGATGAGTTTTCCCCTAATGAAATTGTCTTGATTATCCCATAGTACCTCCAAGAAGGTTTCACTAAATAATGTTGAATATTGACTTTGATTATCTTTTAGTACCTTTAAAAATATTTCATTTGAAGATGTTGAGTTTGAACTTTGATTATCCCTTAGCACCTCTAAAAATGTTTCACTAGGAAATTATTCTTCTTCTGCATGAATTTGGTCTTAGTCCCCTTGATATTGTACAACTACTATGTCTTCATATATGTAACTCAACAAGATATGATTTTGTCAGCCTTAATCGACACTTGTGGGATGTGGAAGGTCAATATAATGGCTAGGTTGGGTGGTGGTAATGACATGTGAAACAGTAATGGAATAGGAAGATTTTGCACAATCCTCAAAGAAGATACTAGGATAACTTGTGTCAAAGCTAAAGTACTCATCCTCAAAAACCATAGAAGGATCACAAATTTATTCAAATTTATCTATGAGGCATGTGTAACAAATATTGTAACAACCACAAATGTATTTTGATTCTAAAGTTGATTTTATCTCAATGGACTCTAAATCTGTTGTTGAGACTAACATTGATTTTACTTCTAATGTTATATCTGATGTTTGTTTAAGAATAAAAGCTTGCTGTAATTATGATTCTTAATTTAGTGTGGATGTTATTTAAATTATGTATTATTGAATGTTTGGTATTGGATAAATAATGGCATATGATGGCATAATGGGATCCATAGAGACTTGTTTGTCAAAGTGAGAATCTTGAATGAGGGTAAAAAGATCAAGAGATAACTTGGTAGAGACTGAATTGTCAAAGGGAGGATCTTTAAAAATAGGCATATGGTTGAGGTAATGATTTTACCAAAGGATGTTATAATTATTAAGAAGTGACTCAACAAAGACTGTCTTGTCAAAGTGAGGCTCCTTGATAATAAGTAAAGGATTAAAAGGTGATTAATCATAGGTTGTCTTGTCATAAATAGGTGTTTCAACAAAAACATCATGGATTGGTTAGTTCTCTTGGACTTGGTTTATGATTAGTTGTAAAATACTAGTTTTAAACACATCTTGGTCTTTGAATGATTCACTTAGTTGAGGAGGTACTGATTGGCTTGGTTGTGGCTTGAAGACTAGTATGGGTTTTCTAAAGTGGGGAAAGGTTGGGAATGGATGAATAATTATTGGTGGTTGGATAATGATAGGGAATTTTGGAACTTAGTTGTTTTCACAAACCAAAGGATGAGGTATTCGAATATAAATGGTAGGGTGTTATGAATATTTATTGTTATCACGAGCCAAAGGGCAAGGCCCTAGTATAGAATTGGTAGGGTATTATGAAACTTGGTTACTCACACAATCCAAAGGATGAGGTATTATTATATAAATCCTTAGATGTTATGGATCTTGGTGGCTCACACAATATAAAGGAAGATTAATGATAAAGGTAGGGGTGCCTTTAGTCATGAAAGGGTGAGTATCCTACACTAACCAACCAAAAGAAGGGATCACTACACACTACACTTGAGGATCTTGGCTTTGTTCCCTAGATTGAGTATTACAAGGAGGATATGGATCCATATCACAAACAACATCATCCTAGTAGGGGTCTTGAATAAAGTCAAATTTTGTGTCCATTCCATCATAACTTGGATTATACATATTTCCACCATAAGTGTAACAAGACATATCCACATCAATGATAATTTCTCCATAAAAGGCATAGATTTATACAAACTTTAAATACAATGTTCAAAGTACAATTGGTCCAAACATATTCCAACTTGGTCTAGGGGAGATGTTTCTCTAAAATGGTTTGTGCTAAAACTTGGTATAAAATAATCTAACGTCATATGTCTAACGTCAAATGTCTCACACATAAAAGGTTAAGTGGATAAATAAAATTATCATGCCAAAATCTAGGTCCAAAGTGTTTAAAGAAATTCTAATCTAAAAAGCAAAATTTACTAGGTCTTTTGGCCAAATACAATGTCAAAATCTAGGCTCAAGCCAAACAAGTGCTATGACTTTTGGCAAAATAAGCTCAAAAGCTAGACTTAAAAATAAGGTGAGAGATTTAATCTAAAAAATATTAAATAATTTAGCATAAAATATACATTTAGATTCAAACATGAACTTTTTCAATTGGCATAAGGCATGAAAAAAAAGGCATAAGGAAGATATGTTGTTTCTCCCAAACAAAGTCAAAAATAATAGTTTTTAAATTGGGTAAAGAATTAACCTAAGTTACACAACCCAAAAGAGAAAGATCGATGTCTAAGCCCAAATTACACAAGGCGTAGGCATAATAAATCAATGTTTTAATTTGAACTTGTCAAGGTTTATTAAAAACTCAACTTGGGAAATTAGGCTTATTTAGACAAACAATAAGCTAGACAAAATTTGAATGGCATAACGATAATAAGCAAAAATACAACAAGGAGCAAAAATAAAACAAGGCAAACATGGCTTTGGTTTCAAAATTAGCATTTAACATAAAGTAAACAAGTCTATAAAATAATTTAAGCAACATAATGATGTTATTGTAGACACCAAAATTATGTCACACACATGTATAACTCCCTGTGTCAAAACCCCCCTTGAGCTCTTTTTTAATAATAATGATTAGCCTCCCTAACCCATGCTTTTACCCCTCACACATTTTTTATATTTAATTAAGTTAATTAAAAACCCCTTTTTCCACCTTACCTGGCCACCTCATCCTAAGACTAATTCTCACCTGATGAGTCACCTCAAGACTTAGTCCCCTTATCCTAACTACCCATGACTCATTATCACCTCAAAAATAAATTCCTAACCAACTAAAACCTTCTTAACCTCTTATTTCTACCATTTTGTAATGAATACCACACTTGGCATGAGAAACAACAAAAAATAGGCTAAAGATAGTAGTTTTACCTATTTTTATGCCACTAATGTCGATCAACACATGACTAACGTCAGTGGGATTACTGAGATTAGTTATATAACCCAAACTCTAAAATAATGTTCAGGCTAGTATAAATCAAGAAAACTCATTCTTATTTGCATACAGGCTTTTGGCATTCAACTTTCAACATATTGGATTATTGCTACCTTGCATAAGTCAACCTAGATCAAGAACCAAACTCTTGAGAACCAGTAGTACCAACTTAGTTTCTCTATTCAAGGCATCAGTTTGACAAGCCTGATAGGAGCCATCCATATAACACTTATCATTTATCCCCCACTATAGCTAACTATATCACTTATTCTATAAGTCTTTTAGTAATTACTTTGAAACCCCTTTACATCTATTATTTATTTCTTTACACATTCTTGACCAAACCCCTGTGAAGGAATTATAAAGCTTCCTCACTTGTTTTCCCTTGTGCCAACACACTAAACCTCTGACATGATCCATCCAAAAAATAATTTCTCTCTCAAAAATCTCCCCCAACCTTCTAGACCTAACTAAAACCATCTCCTAGACCTAAGAAAGCCTTCTAGAAACTCCTAGATAATTATTGCCCCTACCGAACTTGATAACATAATTGATATCAGTCACTTCCCTATCAAGCTCAATAGCCTAACCAATATCAACCACTTTTAATACTAACCTTAGTAGCCTAACTAATGTCAGAAACTGTGGATTTCCAATTACCCTTCTAAGACCTGCCTAAACAACTTCTAAAATACAAACTAAGTATACCACCTGCACTCTGTTAATTTTTGCTGCACTTAGGTTAAGAATAATGATATCATTATCTCTATTTTATTTTTTCTTTTCCTTTCTCTTGGTTATTTATTACTATTTTGTCTCTCAAAATTGGATTGTCATCTCTAAAGAAGTTTGATACTTCCTAAAATAAGTGCATACCTTGGCAGCCCACTCATTTATCTACTAACAAATATTTTGTGGTAGTACTTTCTTACTTGCAGGTAGCCCTCCCCAACCAAAGAGGAGTGCTCAAAACATTTAGATATAACTCACAAACTCATATGAGTTAATTCTAATCACATATCCTTATCCTTCCTCTCTATTTTTCTTTATACTTAAAATAGACAAATTCTAGCAAAATAGTTATCACACTCTAAAGATGTAATCAATGGTTTATTTCAAGACTCAAATGCAAAAAGGTCTAAATTGCATTAGGTATAATAACATTACCCTTTTCAATCAAATGACACACAAACAATATTTATACAAAGACTAAGGTAAAGGCATGGCATGAAATGGGTGACATAATGCCTCCTAAAACAATAGAGTGATGTATACAGAAGATACATTTTGATGTGGCATGATAAATAAAATAGATAATTTATATTCAAGACCATGCAAGAAAGGATAAAATAACATAAAACATGTAATTGTAACATCTTAGATCTTTAAAATGATAAGGTTGTATAGTACTATTGAATTTCATTTATATATGTGATCTTGAGAGAATTTTAAGTATTAATCCACAAATAAAAGTGCATGAATAAGTATGGCTTTTATAGCCCCTTTCTTTCAAGATATTATACAGTGACATAGAACTTCAGGCTACTCATTCTGCATTAAAAGTATGTCTATGACAAGTGGGGTTTGTCTAAAACTATAAGTTTCATGTGTCTAGATGGTCCCAAGTCTGGTTAACACTAGAGATGTAATAACATCAATTGAGTTCATATTGGCTAACTTACTATGAAAGGGTCTATTCATTTGCATAGAGATTCTATATGTGTAGTTCTTAATGTAATCCCCTAGTTATCCAAACTTGACTCAATTTTTCATTACGATTAGAGAGGCTAGCCACACATCCCCCTAGAGATCATAGTATCCATATCTTAATTTATATACCCCACTATGGAATAGGGTTGATATGATGTTGGAAGATGAAACCATAGGCCAATGTACCCCTAGATAAATTATGAGGGAGAAGTGAGCTCCACTCACAAGCCAAAATATATGAAAATGAAAGACAAGTGAAAAGACTTTAGGTTCATGTGTATATCACCCAAACCATATAGATTTAAGGAGAGCCTTAATGAGGTTCATTTCATAACTTTGTACAAGGAATAAATGCAAAAAGAGATCACTTTTGGTCACCTGATTTCCCTAAATGGGATGGGGGAGAGCATACATGCATCAATCACTTTACAAAAATAAACAACTTTGAAAGAACAAGCATAAAACAAAACAGTCTTAAGATTATGTAATCTAAGTGTGGGTTTTTATTTTAATGCACCAAAGTGAAATGTTTATGAAATTTGGACCCTTGGAATTTTTTGTTGAAATATTGAAACAAAATGAAAATTATTTAAACAAAAATATTCTTAAAACACCAATTTGAAATGTGAAAATTACAAGTTAGAAGTGTTTTAAATGTCTCCTTATGGTCTTTGGGTCCTACAAAAAGTGTTATAGGGTTTTGAAGATTTTTTGAAACATTTATGCAACTTGAAGGTAAACTAATACCATAATATAAAAATTTAGGAGAAAACATGTGGTTTTAAAAAAAACATAAAAGATGAAGTCCAGATAACCCCAAATGAAGCTCCAAAAGATGGCCTGTCAACATGTTGTTTTACACAAAGATCAACTCTAGTTCTTGGTATGCACACAAAGGTTAACATTGGTTTTGAGTGGACCGATGTTAGTTTTAATAGGATCAACATTTATTCTACTAGAACCAATGTTAGTCTCTATGTAAAAATATATAACACTAAGAAATAGAATACGTGAAAAACAATGTTACAGCTTAAATTTTGAAGATTCTTAGGCTGTCAATAGAAAAAATAACAACTGCATATTGGTCTTCTTGGTTGCATTGGATACTTGAATGTCTCACCAGTCATGCCATTATGTGATCTAGTAATTTGACATAGAGTGTAGATTAGTCTTGTGTTAGTCCATAAAATAATTAAATGAACAAACTAACATGCTAACATCTCTAGCCTAGACACTAGGGAGAGCTTAGTAACAAACATTCATAATAAAACTCAACTAAAAAATACAAGAAACATTTTTATACCTTCCTTGGAGCTTCTAAATGGGGTTTTGAGTGGCTTTTTTGGCTTGTGCATCAAATATTCTTCATCAATGGAGTTACTTGGCTCCTTCTCTCCTTGGCACCTTTAGCTTTGTGATGGTTTGGATCAATAATTTGGCATTATAGATTTACTATTATCAAAGCTTTGAAGTCATTTGTGCATGATAACTTTGCACCAAAATAGATTCTAATTCAATAGGCAAGGCCTTGTATTTATATCAAATGGATTTAACTCTCACCCAAGTGTAGTTAGGTTTGAGTTCAAGCTTAGAATGTGTTAAAACAAACCTTGGTTGAGTTAGTGTGCAAGTGCCCCACTTAATAGGTCCATAGGCCAAATTGATTTTTATTGTGTCAAAAAGTGATTAGGTAATAATCTATGAGAGGTTATTATTTGCATATGATAGGATACCCTAATTAGAGATGACTCAACATGATTTTGAATTTCAATAAATGATGCATAGGAAAATTTGGTATGCATTCAATGATTCCTAGGCTTAATTTGCAATGGTTGGTAGGAATCAGTTTGAAGTTTGATCGAAGGCCAGTTGTGGCTAGTTTTAGGTGTCTACAAGTGTATCTTAGGTTAAATGATATTAACACTATTATACATCATGAGGGTTGGTGCATTTATATTCCCAACCCAATGCATAACATAGTTATAAAAATGTGGAGCATAATCACCAAAACTCTCCATGCACTTCAACAAAGAAGCCCAATTATCCAATTATTCAACAAGGAAGCATTAGTTCTAAT
Source organism: Torreya grandis (assembly GCA_037957365.1). Classification (NCBI taxonomy): domain Eukaryota; kingdom Viridiplantae; phylum Streptophyta; class Pinopsida; order Cupressales; family Taxaceae; genus Torreya; species Torreya grandis. Next base: position 1,625,731 of record JARHVA010003998.1, read on the forward strand.
AAGTTACATGGAAAAATGGTTTACTCACATACAAGTGTACTCCTACCTTACTCTTAAATCATTTTTCATTCTCAATTTAAAATTTCAAGTTTCACATATGGACATGGACAACTAAATTTTCATTTTAGGTTTACATGTATAAAATATTTACATTTGGAGCCATATCTTATATAAAAAGTGTATTGTTAACACTTAGGTATACTTTATCATTTTAATCTAAAATTTTATTAAATTTTAATACAATATTAAAATAAGAACATTGTTAGATACTAAAATATGGTATTAGACACTTGAATATGTCACCTTTAAGATACATTCACCATACATGATTTTTGTGCACAAATATGCCATTTATTCAACATTCTTTCACATCCAAATGCTTTATATAAGTCTGACCCTTTTGCTTTGTTGTTAGTCACATACAAGAAACTCTTAATTTGTGTTAAACTAGCTAAATATATTACTCAGGCATATCCACATCATCATATCTACATTATTATCTATTATACATTAACTTCATAATCAAATAGTTTTGTCAATAAAATTGACCTAAGGGTGATGTTACCAGCCCTTACCAATAATGACTATTTTTCAAAATTGAATCACTCATATGGTTTAGCCAATTTTACTATCTTGTCAATGGAATGATAAATTACCCAAATGGACACATATAAAGACAAATGAAACCCATACATGATACTCACTTATCACTTATCTATTAATCATTTACACACTACTGCACATTGATAAAATCTACCATATTCTTCCAAAGCTGAAAATCAATCATTAACTAAGTCTATAACATACTTATCCAAATCAAGAGTGAATATTTTCAAGTATCAAAACCCATATTCTATGTTCATTCATATAAAAATGGATCACAAGTTCACATTCACATTAATGGGATAAATACATGTGTTTTAATTTCCCTCTTAATAGTATTGGATATGTAAGTAGTTATCAATCATCAACATGGATGATTGGGGTCAGCTTAATGCATGACACTTCCCAAGTTTTAATAGTTTTATATCCTTCACAAGTGGACTTTGTATTTTGAGGTAGAATAAGATTAATTTAGAGAGTTTCATATATATGCAAGGGTCAATATTACACACAAAGAGGTATGACAAATATGTGTAAGTTTTATACACTCACAAAGAGACAAATCATCCCATGATAGTAATGTTAGCCTCAGTTCGTGATAGTGATAGAATTTTCCCAACCTAATGTGTATGACCCTGCATACATAGATAGTCAATTCCATATTTTAAAAACTCATAATCAACTTCTATCCCTTTTCTAATGTCAAAATTAAAGCATGACTAGTTTAAAAATTAGAGAAGCTAAGTATCTTTATGTCTTTAGTACTTTTTATATTTAGCACATGCCACTTATCAATTAAGTTTTGATATTTTACATTTAAATACATGTTTAATTATCATACTTTACAATTTTATTTACATTCAAATTTATATCTTAATCAGGGTCTTACAATCCAAATTAGATTAAAACAAAGATATAAAATATATTTTAAGTTTGATTAGATCCACAAACTGCATAAATAAATTTAGAAGCTTGAGGCATCCCATTAGATGGAAACTATAAATAAATGACAAGTTTCCACAAGTTTTCTATTTATATCACAAACTCTAATTTTTGTTCTAGGAAACTTCGTAATCATTGGCTCTATGAATATGTTCCAAATGCCATATGTTTTCTTTTGGTATCACTAAGATCTTAAAATTTTGCATGTTTTATTAATTTTTTTTTTGAGATATGATCACTATTATATGTTTATATGTTTATATGTTATATGTAGATAAAAATTTGATAGATGTAAATATAGAGTGTATTTAAAATTTCAATAGATTCAAATACTCCACATTAAAATCACTTATAATATAAGGAAGCACTCCATGAGCTTGTGGATGGTAAAAAATGAGATATTCTGATGTACATCACTTTAAAGGTCAAAGAAAAGAAAGATGTGGAACCTACGAGAACTCATTTCACAAGATGTCACCATGTATCTATGAAATATTTAAAGGAAAGAATATATAGATAAAAGGAACGTACAGTGAAATTAATAATTACAAAAATTCATAGAGTATAAAAGGTTATTGGGAGGTTTAGAAGCACTAATTGACTCCATGTTTGTGTGGAAATAAGAGTCTACCATGTGTTTCAATTTTAGTGGACATGGTAAATACATAAGGTCATGAAGACTTGGATCTCTGTGAGGACACAAAACAAAATATTTTTTGATGTGGTATCGATACACATAAAGATATTAAGGTAAATGTCATTTGAATCTCAACAAGTGTAAACATATAATTGATATTTCAATGTGTCTATAGAATATAAAGTGAACACCAAAATTGAATGTCATGACTATGTGACCCCTTTGACTTTGAGGATATGGAATTATGATGTGTATGGACAATATTACTAGATGTGATGAAGGTAAATTTTTTTAAAATAAAGTGTTGAAAATAAAAATATAGAAAGGTGAATTGATAATTCAATGTGTCCACATAATAGAAAGTGATTGTCATTACTATGTGCCTTCATGACCTTCAAGAAATAGGATTATGACATGTAGATGGTCAAGATTATTTCATGTAACTAAGGTCATAAATATACAAATGAAGTGGTGAATCTAAACATAAGGGGTAAATTAATAATGTAATGCATTAACATGTCCACAAAGGCTTATTTTATTTCAAATGTCAAGTTTAAGCTTCATAAATCTGTGACATAGTTCACATGGCCATGTTTTCATTTTTTATATGTTAGATTATTAAAATTCATGAAAATTATTTAATTGTAAAAATTATTATCATAGTGTTATGTGTGATATGAGAAGGAATATATATATAGACACATGTTAAAATAAAATAGATTAAAAGTTATAACATATTTGTGGAGTTATTGAGGCCACATAAGAATAAAATAAACAACCCATAACCTCCATGACCTTATGGCCTCATGATGATTTCCACTTTTTTTAATAATTACACAAGTTTCATTAAATAAAGTGTGTGATTTATTAATGTTTTTAATAATATGATTACAACATTTTTATTCAATGTGTAAATAAAATGTAATATCCCAAATGAGATATTTATGAAAATATACTTAAAATTTGAAAATCCACATTCAACATCTATATAAATAACAACTGAGATAAATATGGAAAGACACACTAACTAATTTTTTTAATATTTATGATAGAAATAATAGAATACATAAACAAGATCTCACACACATAGAGCTACAAACCACATTGAAGCTACAAACTCTCTGAAGATCAAATGTAATATCTGAATGAGATCACCTCCCTAAACCGTAGGGTTTTCATCCTTGAATAAGATCAAATATTATCTTATGGGCCATGCCACCTCATTCACAATCTACCTCACTACTACATCACTTGCCATGTCACTATGAATAGTGATAATGAAGAATGTTTTAATGAATAGTGATGGTGAATAGTAACCCACACTACTATTCCCTTTAATACCTAAATTAGCTTATGGGAATGAAATAGGGTAAGGGTATCTTACACATGCCTTATTTGGGATAGGGGACATCATAATCCTCCCTTCCCATAATTCCTAGCCCACAAGTAATTGTAAATATGGATACTCCAAAATGTTGGGACCCTCCTAAGTAGCATCCTCAATTGGAATATCTTTCCACCTAATGAGATATGTTTTTATGTTCTTGTTCTTAAGCTTACTCATTATTGTATCAAGCACAACCTCTAGAATCAAAATCAACTTCCCTTCATCTTCTAGTGGGGGAAAATCAATTGAAGCCACTATATGCAACACAAAAAATTTCTTCAAATAAGAAACATGGAATACATTAAGTATTTTTATACCTTCAAGAAGTTCCAACTCATAAGCTACCTCACCTATTTTTTTGATAATCTTGTATGGCCCATAGAACTTGTGTTTTAGTTTCTCCTTCATACTAACTTTGATATAGGATTGCCTGTATGGATGTAATCTCAAGTATACCATATCACCTACCTCAAATTTTCTCTCTATCCTCCTCTTATCTACATATATCTTCTATTAATTATGTTCTTGCTACAATTTTACCTTCAAAGATCTCATGATATCTTGGATTTTATTAACTAAGTCACTTGTTATAGGTACTCTACTTTCCAAAAGTATCAAATTAGGAAACATCAGTGTATCATGACCATACAATCCTATAAAGGGAGACATATCAATAGACATGTGATGAGTAGTATTCTAATAATATTCTCCTAAATGAAGCCACTTGATCCATGTTATCTGTTGACTTGAGACATAATTTTTCAAGTATCGTTCCACCCATTTGGTTACGATTTCTATTTTCCCATTTATTTGTGGGTGGTAACTTGTTCTTGGAGTAATCTTGGTACCTTTCAAGTGAAATAACTCTTTCCATAATTCACTAATGAACCTACTATCTCAATCACTGATTATGTTTTGGGGTAACCCAAGTAATCTGAAAACTTCTTTGAAAAACAAATTAGCAATTTGAGGTGCTTTTTAATCATTAGAGATAACAAATAAATGTGAATATTTATTCAATCTATAAACTAAAACATAAATCAATATTTCCCTTGTACCTTAGGCAAACACACAATAAAGTCCATGGAGATACTTTCCCATTTTTGTTTAGGGATGGGAAGTGGTTTTAACAGTCCTACTAAAAAATATTGTTCTCCTTTATTTTATTAGCATGTTAAACACTTCTTGAAATGAAAAAGAACATCCTCCTTGAGACCCTTCCAAGATAATATCTCTCTAATCTATTTCTATGTTTTGAAGAAACCTAGATGTCCTGCCAAAGGTGCATCATGAAATGGCTCTAGTATTTTCCTTTTCATATTTGACTCAGGAATAATGAATACTTTATTCTTGGACAAGATCAACCTATATTTCACTATGTACCTATCATCCTTCTCAAATGCATAAAAAATGTTAGTATTAAATTCATTCTTAGCATACTCAGCTACGATATAAATTTTTTAATCTACATAAATGGTAGAAATATGGCAAAGAGTAGGAATTCTAGATAGATTATCGACTATTATATTCTTCTTACCCCATGACATATTAACTTTCAAAACCATATGCTTGTAGTTTACTCACCCACTTATGTTGTGTATCATTCATATTTTTTTGGCTTAGAAATAATTTCAAGTTATTGTGATTTGACTTGACAACAAACTTCCTACATACTAGATAGTTTTTGAAAATTTCTAGAGCATGCATTATAGCCAACATTTCCTTATCATAAATATGTATCCCTTTCTCATGATATTTTATATTTATTATATATAAATATATGTGATGTCCCCTTTGATATAGGACATCCCCAACTCCAAACCTAAAGCATCACACTCTATAACAAAAGGGAGTAAAAAATCTAGAATATCAAGAACCAAATAGGAACTGATTACCTCATTATATTTATCAAAATTGGATTGTTCTTATTCTATCTATTCAAATTCCCCCTTCTTTGTTAACTCGGTAATAAGATCTCCAAAATGATAAAATCCCTTAAAAAACCTCTTATAATAATTTCATAAACCAACGAAACCTCTAAGTTGTGTTAGATTTGTAGGAGGTGGCCAATCTAGAATGGCTTGGATCTTTTGTTGATCCATTTGAACTTGTTTGAACTGATCACATGGCACAAGTATCATATTTTATTCAATCCAAAACCACATTTGGACATCTTATAAAATAAGGTTGTTCTTCAAGAATACCCAAAACTGTATCTAGATGCTTAAGATGTTCTTCTCAACTTTTACTATGAATCAAGATATCATCAAAGAAGACTAAAATAAAATTTATTAAATGCATACCAAACACCTTATTCATACAATAATGAAATTTGGTTGGTGCATTGTTAGGCCCAAATGGCATGACCAAAAATTTAAAATGACCATAGTGAAATTAGAAAATAGTCCTCTAAATATCTTCTTCTCTCATGCGGATCTGATGATACCTCAATCTCAAATCTACAAAACCATGCAGCTCATCAATAAACTCACCAATCATGGGTATTGTATATCTATTCATGATAGTATTTTTGTTCAAGGCTTTATAATATATGCACATCCACATAGTGCCATCCTTCTTCTTCACCATTTCTATGGAGGATGCAAAAGGACTATAACTTATCCTAATGTATCCCATTTGAAATAATTCCTTTATTGTCTCCTCAATTTATTCCTTGTATACTATTTAATGGTAGTATGGTGTAGTCATGATAGGACTTAATGCTAGTTCCAACTCTATGATATGTTGAAATACCCTTTTAAGAGGTAATCTTGGAGGCATATCACTAAAAAACATATAATGTTTATCCAAAATATTCTAAATATGAATATGCATGGAAACATTCTTACCCATTAAAGGATATTGTGTAATTGTCAAACAAATAACAACCCATAAGATTTGGTCTTTATGGGAAAACCTTTCCATTCTTCTAGTTGTAACCACTTTTGGAGCTCTATTGCTAATTCCTTTCAAACCCACCTCCTTCCCTTCAGTCCTAAACTTGAATTCCATATTTTGTTGATTTGTCGAGTATTCTCCTAATGAATTTTTCCATTATAGACCCAAAACCACATCAATATCTCCTAAACCAATAACATAAAAATCATCACAAACCTTATGTTCTTATAAGGCTAGAATAAGATCATGAATCTTATTCTTACATGGTATATTATACCCATCAACTTAAATGAAGTTGAAGCCTTCAATTATTTCTACCATCAGTCTAATCTTCTTTACTAATCCTTCATCAATGAAGTTTTGGGTATCCCTACTATCAATAAATATGGTCACTCTTTATCCATGAACCCTAAAATGATGGTATATGTGCTCCTAAGATGGATGTAAGAGTGCCAACATGATATTCTTCTTATTCAACATGAGGGATTTCTAGATCATGAGGTTATTTAGGTGTCTTTGAATTTAATTTTGGATTTGAAATAACCTTAATATAATGTACTTGCCCCTTTTTGAGGCATTTGTGTCCTAAGTCCATGGATCCTTATAGGAGAACCAAATTTTCTTTCTTCTAATCTCATTCCTAGAGTCATCTTTTACCTTATTATGCACATTGGGAGGTGCATCTTTTTGTGATGAAGTAGCCATATAATTCTTTTGGAAATTCCCTTTATATTTATTCCAAGTAGAGGTCTTTGAAGGAATGGAATTTTCCAAATCAAATCCCTTCTTGATGTCTTATTGTAGAGAGTAAGGGTTGAAAGCCTTCATAAAACCCATGAGATGCCTAAACAATCCTTATATGAAATTAATCACTAGTCTCCTCTCTGAAATGTCAGTTACCATAACAAATAAATTTTGAAAATCAAAAATATATTCATCCAAATTACCTTTTTTCTTAAGATGAGCCAACTCTCTAAATTGATTTTTAGGATCCTTTCTGTCAAATATCTCAATCAATTTATTATAGAAATCATCATATGATCTGATTTTGTCATGATTCTGAGTGATTAAGCTATGGTACCACCAATCATGTGCAACATCTTCAAGATAAAGGGTGGAAAATTTGACAGCTTCCTCTTCTACCATGTGCTTGAGAGACAAATACATATCCAATTTTTGTAACCATGATCTAGCAGTACATTTAATAGTTCCATTCAAAGTGGAGAGAGTTATCTTACCCAAGGTATGTTGTAAATCCTTTGGCCTATGATTTTCTTCTCTTATGTTATTCTTCAAATCAATGTAAGTTGATAATGACAACATTTCATGATCCTTAGATGAATGTGTTCTATAATCCTCACAATAAAGGGAAACTTCATTTGAAAATGTAGCCTCCTCTTCTGGAATCACTTCTATTCTTAGAATGAAATTGGACTTTAGGGGCCTATTGATGAACCCTATCCCTAGATTTTGAGATTCCACCTCTTTATTTTTGCCCATATTATTTGTTCTAGAGTTGCTAGCTTCTCCATTGTTATTGTTTTTTGTTGGCTTATTCTGCATCCAATGAAACATTTACCTAAACCTATCAATAAGTTATTTTTGAGTTTGAACCATTTCATCAAGCTTCCTTGTTGCCTCATTGTCTCTATTATCTTCTCTGTCACCCATTTTTTATTTTGGAAACAATTTTTCTACTCTCTTCTCCAATGTTTGATATCCATGTCACTCAAAATCATAAAATATGCAAAACCAATAGGTTGGAAAGATCAGTAGATCTAATACCACTATAATATCCTAGATGGGATATTTATGCAAATATACTCAAAGACTATAAATCCACATTCAACATCTATGGAAAGAACATCTGAGATAAATATGGAAACACACACCAACTAATATTTTTAAATAATTTTGATATAAATAATATAATACATAAAAAAATATCTCACACACATAGAGCTACAAACCACACTAAAGCTGTAAACTCTCTAATTATAAAAAATGTAATCTTTGAATGAGATCACCTCCATGAACTATAGATTTTTTGTCCTTTGATTTTATAAGCATCCAAGGGGTTTTGTCCTTGAACCCTTTAAGCACCCAAGGGGTTTCATCTTTGAATCCTAAATTTGAAACATAAGTGCATCAATAGATAGAGTAAATGGTTGATTGGAAAAATATACCTTACAAAATAGGAGAAACTCATACTTAAAGGAATTATAAAGAGAGAAGACAAATGGTAGAATAGTGAGGAGAGATAAGATGGGATGTAAAAATCCACATGGGGGGTTAATTTTTCAAAGATGACAAGCCTACACCATGTGTAAAAGACAACAATGATTAATTCCTCCCATGCCTTCATAATTGTGTCTCCCTCTCCATGTGAAGGGAATCAAATGATGGGGATTAAGTTACTATTCCCCCATATTCTCACATGTGCCAAGATCCTCCACTTTTGACTTTATCCATAAGCTCCCATCATGTGCCCTCATAGATTTACACCAACTTTACCTTTTTTTACTACTTCACATACCTTTAATAAGAATTCACAAACCATGGCATCAACCTTTCCTTCCCATCAAGGATAACCAATGTGAAGAGAAAATAAAATTTACTTTTTCCCCTAAATGGGGTAGGACATCCCACTCCAATCATATGCCCAAGATCCATGATATATTCTCCTATGGGCTAGGTGACCTTATTCACAATCGACATCACTATTGCATCACTTGTCATATCACTATGAATAGTGATAATGAATAGTGTTTCCATGAATAGTAATGGTTAATAGTAACCCACACTACTATTACCTTTATTACCCAAATGAACCCATGAGAATGAGATAAGCTAAGGGTATCCTGCACATGCCTTATTTAGGAGAAGGGGACATCACATAAAATGGGTACAGACATGAAGTGATATAAAGTGGAAATAGATACTCAATGCATACATATATTTAGAGATGAACTATTTAAAAACCAAAATACACCCCATGACTTTTATATGCTACCACGATCACAAAATATTATATAAATGTTGTGTGGGTGTTATTTTAATGAGTTTTGATTATAATTTCGGTATATTTATTTATTGCACATGAGTTTTAGGTGTAAGAGAGATATAGATAAAATTATAATAATTTAACAAATCTATAGGTGATAAAATAAGTCACTTGGAAGCTAGAGGAATTATGTGACTCCATGAATATGATGAGGAGAGAGTTTACCACATGGTTCATCCTGAGTGGACATGATAAAGGAAAGAGTGTAGTGAAGACTTGAAACTTGGAAAAGATAACATTTTACACAATGTCAATATGTGGCCACAAAAAATGTAGAGATAAAATCCACGCTAATTTGAAAAAAATCAAATTGATTTGAATAACTAACGTGTAGAGAAGAAAGTGAGTATCAAAATTGAATGAGGTATTATGTGATATTTACAACTTTAGGAAGATGATGACATGTGGATGGTTATAATTTTTGGATGTGAATAATGACACAAACTCACAAATCAATAAAGTTATAATGTCCAAATTTTTAAAGATGGTTAATACACATATTCCACATCATTTTCTTTTGATTCACTATGTTTAAGGATGAATAATTCGGTACACATAGTGAGGAAACAAAATAATAATTAATTATAGGGATAAAATTGATAATTATATAATATTTCACAATAATATTGAATAATTTCAAAGTTACATTCGGAGGATAAGTGGCCACTATGAACAAGTAGAAGATTTGGGATTTTTCCACAAATATAGGTAAAATAATTGAAAAGGCCACTACAATTAGAATATCTTGAATTCTCATGTATAACAATGTACAAGTGGCTACTAAGATTGAAATTCACTTTATAAGGTTAATTATTGAAGTATCACAGGTAGGTTAGGATCATCAACACTTCATGTTGGCTTAAAAAGAGAAGAAATTGTCTATTAAGCTCCATTCATCACCTTGATCTCCTAAATATCTAGTGTCATACAAGTGAGAATATTGAGGGAATTAGAATTGTAATTACGGCCTTGGTTTCTCTATCATGATATAATAATGTGGGAATTAGGAGTTTAGTTTATAAATATTAGTTTATTTTTTATAAACACGATTACATTTAATCACTTTCAAAATGTGGTTTTAACACATGTTTTTATTATAAATACTTTGTATTGGCACTTTTTTAATTGGGGAGATTAGAAGACAATTTATAATATTAATAAATCATTATCAATTTTTTAAGATTTTGTGTTTTCCCTTTTTTACATTAATACTAAGTGCTTGTCTAAGAGAATAGAGAAAGAAAAACTTATAAGTCACCAAAAAACTCATTAAAAGGCATTATTAAAGTCCCAAGCAAGCATGGATTCACTTTGTTGAAGTTTCTCCTTTATTAGTCTTAGTACAAGGAGTGGGAGCATTTGACTAGTGTATATTATTTACATATATCATATGCACCACATAATTAAATTAGTACATGTAAGGAAGTACATTAGAACTCTTAATTTTTTTTAATTACACATTTTATGAACAAGTAATATTATAAAAATAATTATTAATTTGATATCTATAGCTCCTACCTAGTTACAATGGAATAGATGGGAAATACAAAATGCAAAGTATATCTCCAATCATCCTCATAACATATGTAAAAAAGTATAAAAAAAAATTCTCAAAATACCTAACATAAAATTTTAAATAAGATTTACCAATATACATGACCTTGAAGTGAAACAAGGAAAAAAATCCTAATATTTTCTATAAAATAGTCATTTCAACCTATTGAATAAACTATATAACACATGCTCAAAATAATAGTACATGATGAAAACTAGTACAATGAAAGTTGGACATAGAGAATTCAACCGCTAAAATCTCATAATGAGGGCCACAAACATGGAAGGAAACCATTTTTAGTGCAAAGTTGGTAAATATATTAAATTGCACTCCTTTAAAAATGCATCAAAGTTTTAAAATATGGAATAGGTGTAGTTTGAAAGAATCAAAAACATTATATTGATCAAATAGAAATAATTATTATAAAAATGCATGTATTGATCATAAACATTTATATAAATGGCTAAGATTTTTTTTTCTAATTTTACAAAAGTTGAGTATATTATATTAAAAAGGAGTTGTAAATTAGTCTAAGTCCTTGAGATAGTCAATATGAGGGACTAAAACTAGGGAAACTATGAAAATCCATTATATACAAGATACAAAGACTATAAAGATTTAGACAAAATATTTTGATCTATATTAATGGAAGGTCAATCAAAAGTTGCCTGCACAAGTAATATTTTTGTAGAATTTAGAGACTTTAAAGAGTAATGGTAGAATATTATTATGACAACGTTATTTTTTTTCTAGTGAATATACCTTGTTTGAAAAGGCAACTGGTCTTTTTTGATAGACATAGTGTCATTATTCATTGTGATTGTGAAGATGCTAAATATCTAGAAGTTATGTAACAATAATACAGTAACAAAATTCCCACTTTGTATTTTTGGAATGATATTTATTTAAGTCTATACAATTTTCTCCAATGAGCCTTTTGTATGAAGTGCAACCAATTTTTTAATTCTATTTGTTTATAATACATTACACCAGAAGTTAAAATGAGTATAATGTGATTTGTTGAAAATTTTAACTATGTATGACATCATTTTTTGGAGGAACATCAACCAAAATTAGTTGACCACAATCATTACAAATTGTTTTAAATGCATATGCATGAACAATTTTTACTTTTAGTAGACATGTGGATTGGAAAAAAAATTGTTGAGTTGTCATAGTTAGAAATAACATAGATGTTGAAACTTATTGAAAGATAAAATTATATTATAAGAAGTAGATATTGAATAAATACTTAACTAAATATTTTCTTGAACTAACCTTTGTAAATATGCATTTGTGAGTTTGTCATTTAGTGCATCAAATAAATTATATTGACTTACATGAAATAAATGAGTGTCTTTAGAGCCATTTTGACAACATTTTAAAAAACAACTACTGGTGTATTGGTTGAATTAGTAATTTTTTATGGCTTGGGTAAATTTCCTTGTAGTTTTTAAATTTTAAACTGAAAATTATTCTAAATTTTTATTTATTTTTTAATAAAAATTGTATACATGTGTGCATGTTTAATAGAAGGAAACAACTATAAAGGCAACAGCGAAAAAATTTATATGTTTGAGTAATAGTGCTTACTATATCCATGCCATATTATAATTCACCATCCTTTAAATAAAGTTAATATTGAATATTTTTTTCATGGAAAATTAGCAATGGTTCTAAATAAGCCCACTAAGAATGTGTAATTTTCTTTTACAATTCCATGTATCATATTTTTTTATTCAAGTTAAAAGGGGGACTTTTTTGAACTAGGGTCCCTACACCCTAGGAGAAGTAAAAACATAAAAATATCCACAATCTAACCAAGTCAAACTAAGAAACATGACCATCCAGGTCTAGAATTAGCTAAGAAACAACCCAAAAATAACCACATAACAACTAAAGAACTAGTCTAAATCCAAGCTACCAAAACATCCTCCCAATAAGCTTTCATCTTTTTAGGATTCATATCAATATGCAGAAATAAATTTTCGTAGTCCACACCATACTGAGATCCACTATTATTCCCCTTCTTACCCTTCCCTTTACCAATAACACTTAGCTCAAAAATCTCATTGAGGTGAGTTCATAGGTTTTCAACATTATGTATTCCCTCATACATTGTTGATTTTCTAAAATTAACTAAAAAATTAATTTTATTACAAAGATTCTCATTTACTTATTCTAATAACTCTACCTTGAAAGCTATACTCTAAGTCTGATTGTCTTCCTCCTTAGTTGATAAGATTTGAGTCATCCATGCATGTTCCTGTTGAAGAACATTAACCTTGCCTTTTAACTTTGTGATCTCACACACAAACCACTACATGATAGTTTTTTGGAGGTTGAGATCTTTAAAAATTTTATCTTAGATCTCCTTGCCTTTGAATGAGGTAGCCAAATTATTGAACTTGATATTTGATCCTTTTGATTTTGAGAAGTCTCCCCTTTTTTATGAAAGAGTATACATAGGATCCTTGATGACCTTCTCCTTCTCTATTGTAACATATTCTAATCAAGTTTTCTTCCCTAATACACTTCCTTCTAATTCTCCCTTGATTCCTCACTATAATCTTCAACATCAATACAAGTCTCCACTCCCTTATTATTTTGTAAATACTGAAGACCCTAGTTACCCTATTTCCCCTAGCTCCCTTGGTTTGGACATGTAGGCTTCAATGAACTTTGAACTCTTTTATTTATACTATCATACTATTTTTTGTTCTTTTAATCATCCTTCACACTAACATTTTCCACAGGTTTGATATTATTCCTAAAAACCCTTCTCAGACTCCTAAGATACTTTATCCACACCAAATTTTCATATCAATTTATTATTGATGTTTATAGATATTATCATTTGGTCATTTGTATCCACAAGATCTAAATCATCTATCTTTACATTTATTTAATGAATTCATATTCTTTGTGAAATCAGTACCATACATTACATTCCAATCACCTTAAAAAATAATACATTTTTTTTTTGTAGAGAGGTCAAGTATTGAAGTTGGGATATATTTCCACATGTTAGAGCTACAAGCATAATTAACAAACTGAAAATTTTGATATAAATATTATAAAATGAGATGTAGTGCAATGGATTTATTGAGGTGAAATAAGTCATGTTTTATTTATAGCCTTTGTAAAAAAGATGTATAAATTTAAATTCATATTATTACATAAAACATGGCATGAGTATAGTATTACCTTTTTCTATAATGTTTGCTCTATTATTCTATTCTTTACTCATTTATATTCACTAACTCAATATTTTGTATACTACAAAAAATGTAACAAAAATAATAGGGAGATATAGTTTGAGATATTGAGGTATGGAGTAAAAATAAACACACATGGATAATTTTTATTATAAATGTTTTCATACTATGGTATATTATGTAATTTTAATTTGTTTATTGTTACATAATACAATGACTATAAAGTAGAAACTTTATTTTCTCAATTTTATGTTGATTATCTTTGCCTACAATTTTGGTCTTTCAAGTCTATTTATTTTGTATTAGTGACATGTTAGTAAGCATGAAGATATTTTGTTTTTATACAAGTAAAAGAAATAAAGAAAAAATTGTATATGCTTAGAAATAAATGTAAATAAAAATTGATGTATGTGTTACATGTATATATTTTATTATCATTATGACCTAATATGTGATATGGGATGCTTATTGCAATTGGTGTCTATAACTACAAAACAAATTCAAAATAACATTTCATAGTGATCACTCTAATAGGCATCAAAGATGCTAAACTATATGTCATTTACATTTATGTTTTTCAAAATGGTCTATGAAAGTACTTGCATGTGTTGTTGGCATATTTGTTATAAATATAGATTATGTCTATGCATGGTGTCAATGATCTTTTATTGAATTATTATTATGTTAAAGCATGCCAATGTTAGTATTTAGAAAGTATGATTTTTATATTATATGGTAAATTAGATTTGATTATTTTAGATTAAGGTAAAAATAGGTTTTGAAGGGGCCCCGAAACCCTATACAGATCAAGAAAGATAAAACATTACAAACCGCCAAGGAAGGCAAACCTACTAAAAAATAGTAACAAAACCAAGTTTTAGAAGGACCTAAAACCTCAACAAAACCAGGTTTAATAACCTGAAACCATGCTAAAAAAATATTACATAAGAAACCAGCATAAACCATGACAAAAGAACCCCATAAAACCATTGGATTTTTTGTCACCAAGAAAGAAGAAGACACCGTCAGATCCAACAATAGTGACGGCCATACCCAGGATCGATCCCTCAACCCCTAAAAGACATGCATCCCAAACCCCCAGTCCCATCGCCACCACTGCCCAACCCATCCACCCTAAAGTCTGCAAAGATCACCCCCTACACCCAGAGGAAACGCCGCCATGGCAATCTAAATATCTCTAGAAAAAACATCGATCCGCTCAGAATAGGGTAATGGTCAACACAGTGGCCACAAAACAAAAGACCGAGGAAAAATATAGATCCACGCTATTTTCAAGAGCAGGGCTCCTCTGCAACAAAGGATATCTCCATTTACCCCAAATAGGGTGCCGCGTCTCATAAACAAACCATAGAGGAAACAAAGTTTCCCCCATCCAAAAACAATTTTCTTCGAAAACCAATTTGTGGTGGCCATCCAACTCGGATTAGAAAACCAGTCCAAGTTCCATCCACTAAATAGAGATCTAAAGAAAAATAAATAAAAAACCGTGTAATAAGGGTAACTCTTTTCTGCACCTTGCTAAACACCCAGGCTCCTTCCGCAGGGATCTGGTCTCCAAAGCTCGAGAAGCGGCCACGACGGTTAGGGTTTCATCACAGCCATCTCCATGGCCGCACTCCCTCTTCTCTCTTCCCGCCCACTTCTCGAGAAGCACTTACATTCATATCAATCCCTCAATTAGATTTGATTATTTCTATGAACATTAATATATGAATAAGTGGGGAAAGTGGGGCCACTAATATATTAATTGTGCATATTAGTATATTCATATACAATAGATCTTATGTGATACTCTCCATGTTTTGGGTAAAAAAGGTTTATATTTTTTAAAAAAATATTGTTTTATAGCATGTCATAATTACATGGATACTTATTTATGCAAACATAAGAGAGGGAACCCAATTAATATTTTCCTTTATCTCTGTGCTTCTACATTTTTACACTCTACAATGGACACACTTTCAACACTTACTCAGACTTGACACACTTAACACATTTTAATCACATTTATATTAATAATAGTTGAATACAAACTCACACTTTAACTCTCAAACATTCCTCTAAAAGGTTATTAAATTATATGAAAGAGTTCTATACTCTCATACAAATTCTCCTGAACTTATACAAATCTTTGTTTTACTCCTAGAGAGTTATGCTCTTTTATAGCTCGTCCCTCTCTCCAAAACTTTATCTTCTATAAATATCACATTCCCTTGACATCCCAATATTCATGGGTATATATTAAACTTCCCTGAATTCAACATAATGTAGAATAATTTGACATATTTTTGTTTTCATAATTAAAAATAAAACTATCAGTAATGGGTCTCAAGAAGTTAGGTGACATTTTTAGGCCAAACAATAGTTACTAAAAATATCATAGCTTTACCTAAGTTTATAAAATTAACTTTAAATTTTAAAAAAATCTTGATAACTACATTTTAGATCATCCTACCAAATGTTTCAATCCATGTTTTACTATAGGCAAAGAAGCATTTTGCCATGTGTCATAAACTAGATAAATGAATTAATTTGATAGAAACATATGGTAAATTACCTCTATAACTAAAAATGATTTGAAATTTGGAATTTATATTTCACGTGTCAATTTATAAAATATTATTAAATTTTAAAATCCAACCCTTAATGCAACAATATAACCATCTTTCCAAGTGTCTTAGATGTAGTATGATAGAATCAGATAGTAAATTACCATTATAGCTCTAATTGATCTAAATATTAGTATGTATGTTATAAGTGACAAGTTATAATACTTAACCAAAT
Organism: Torreya grandis; assembly: GCA_037957365.1. Lineage (NCBI taxonomy): Eukaryota > Viridiplantae > Streptophyta > Pinopsida > Cupressales > Taxaceae > Torreya > Torreya grandis. Next base: position 1,642,840 of record JARHVA010003998.1, read on the forward strand.
TTTATCATCCAATTTTTGTATTAGAAGGATAAACATCCTTTCAATTATTATGAAAAAATCAAATAGTATGTTTCTATGGAGAATTCAAATGACTTGAAATTTGGTGCAGAGGTTGTAAGTGTCAGGTGATATTACCTCACCAAATTTTGTTATCCAATTATTAATGTAGAAGTAGAAACATCCTTCTAAGTGTTATAATATAATCATATGGCATGTTTCTATGATGGATCCAAATGATCTAATTTTTTTCAAACAATTTAAGTGTTAGGTGTTATTCACTCACCAAATTTCATCATTTGATTCTTAACACAACTGAAGAACCATTTTCAAAAAATGTTTGTATTAACAATCCACACAAACTGATAAAAACAGATAAAATATCTCTTCAAATTTTCTTGTGGTAAATGAATAATTCTAAAACATAATTATAAAGGGTTGATAATATCACACCAACAAGGACACAACTCAAAAACCTAAAAACACACTCCACTCTATTTTTTTAATGCAATATTGCACACAACCTTGGATACTCATCTATTAGAAACTTGAGGTTTATAAAATGTGATATCTTTATCACATAATTGGAATAAGTGGAAAAACCACTCTTTTAACCATGAATTATAATGGCCATGGCATTACCTTCCAACATACTAAGTAATTCAGTAGATTTCCATGATTGTTATTCCATTTCCATCTCATTCTTGCTAGTTTCAATGTAGTTTTCTTCTTCTTGGCTATATTCTTATTTGTATATTCTCTACTATTTATTTCCATCTTTTTATTATATATTCTTACTCTTCATTTTTTGGTGTTATACCCACCATAGTTTATCCTCCTCTACTTAAAGGCTCATTTTTTCCACTCTTCATCTTCTTATGGACTGAAACCCACCTTCATCTGACCAATTCCACCAAGATGCTTGTTCTTGCATCTTACTCTCCTTGTGGGTTTAAACCCACTATAGATTGACCATCTCCTCATAAATCCTTCTTAGATTTGGATACTCAATGTCCAACCTAATATTGGATCACTCTTATCTAATTGTGTCTCTTCTCTCATGGCTTCCATCTCCTTTATCATAGCCAATATCATTACAATAGACTCAACATAAATTTTAGCATATAAATGATGAACCATAACCTCTAGTACCATATAAAAGATAGTCTTTACCCTATCATATCTCATTGTCCTTAATGTTGTGTCAAAAAACTCATCCACATCTATTTTAGCATCATCTTATTGTTCATATGCTATAGTTGTCATATAAATCATTAGATACTAATTACACTTGGAAAGCTCAATAAAATCACTCTCTTCACCTTAGAAGGCCAATTTTAATGCCTCCATTCACTTCACCTTTGTACCTATAATATAATTATATTAAATATATTCTTAGGCTGATATCAAAATCAACCACCCCATCTCATCCTTCATCTCCACAATATAAGCTTTCTTCTCCTAATGAATGGGCTTACCAAAGTATCTATCATCATGCATGCTCCTTAGAACACTACCCATATGCCCTTTTGACAAATAATATTCACTTATTAACATATTTATATCAACACTAAGTTGATTTTTATCCAATTTTATCATTGCCTCCATGTCATGTGAGAATAACCTTGCACTCTACTTATCCATATGATGACAATGCGTAGTTTGACTCATAAGAGTCTCTCTTCCAATATATATGTGGTTTGATTCCACATATGCAACACTAATTTCATATTTCATTCCTCTTGGTAGAAACATTTCCACCTTCTCCATATCTATCTCCTTTTTTTCATGCACATTGACAAACTAATTAAGGGAATCAAGAGTTCCCATAATCACTTCTCCCATCTCTTCTTCACACTACAACGACATGGTGTCCCAATATTATTTACTTCTCATAGTCTTCTCACATATTTATACCTCATGATGGAATCCCATAGGCTAATTTTTAACAACCTCCATGGTTTTGATCCTTATCATTCTTATTCTTGATTTCTTATCCTAAAAATAAATGGTCTATAAACATACTCTCATCATGTGCATTGGATTTCACTTCTTCCACCACTAGTTTATCACTCATGAAAACCTAAAACTCACCATATCTTCCTTTTTCATTCACCTATACTTATTAAAATAAACATGTATATTTCCTTGGTTTTGCTCAACCTTTCTACCCGTCAAAATATAAAATAAATTCGTATTGCCTTAATTTACTAAAAATGATTCTAATTTTTCCCATGTATGGGATACTAAAAAATCATTCCCATCATCAAATAATGGGTCTCCTTCTTCTAATTCAACTACAATAACATCCATATCTTCTTTCATGAGGATTTATTCCACTATAGGGTTCTCACATCTTCTTTCTCCTTGTTTTTCTAAAGATTTGATTTTGAATTCCCACAACTTTACTCATCTGTATTTTTTTTGAAAATAGACTTTAGATTCTCATATAGAAACCTAACTCTCTTGTTGTCTTCCAATACAACCTTATTCTCCACATACACACATTTCTCCTCACTACTTTTCAAAGTATACTTTATCTACTCACATGGAAACTTACCTCTCTTATTACATTTCATGGTGATCATATTATTCTTTTCTTATCTCTCAATCCTCAACATATGAAGCCTCTTCAACCACTATTTACACATTTTTGGGTGAAAATGACCCAAAATCTTGGAAACCATATGTTCCCATCCACTCACATTCTTGTTACATTTTATTTGTATCCTCATTAAGATATCTCTCCAATATACAACTACACTTCAATATATTTTCTTACTTGCATCCTTTACCATCATGAGATATTCAATATTCTCATCTTCAAAATAAAATTCTAACTCTAATATCAAATTCATGATCTTATCAAGGCTCTCTTTAGCATATAAAAAATCAAAATCAAAAGTAGACATACCTCTTCCCTTCATCTTAACCTGTGATGGTCTCTTTCTTCTGCTAGAGTCTTTTTCTCCACCTTATTGGTATTTATCCAATGCATATAAATTTTTTCTTAGGTTATCAAACCTTATAATTATATATTCCTCATCCTCTTCACTCATATCTACAAAATTTCCACTTTTTTAATCCTCCATCATCTCTAATATTACATGGAATCTTTTCAACATCTTTGTCAAGTCATTTACCTATCATTCTCTTATCTTTTGTCATATCTCATCAAAATTAGTATATTATATCTCATAACCTGAAATGATGTCAAAATCCATCTCAAATTTTAGGACTTATCTCACACCTACAACAAACTTATTCAAACTTTTCTTCCACAACTTGTAGCACACTCAACATAATTATCTTTCACAACTTGTAACTGACTCACATAGGAGCCTTACATACAACCCATAATAAAAAAAACAAAAATTATTCCAACTAGTGCAATCATAATATATGGGATCCACTTAAATACTACCTTAATCTCTATGATGTTAGGGTTTTACACTCTACCATGGATACACATTGAACACTTACTCATACTTGACACACTTAACACATCTTCATTGCATTCATATTAATCATAATATAATACGCAGCCACATTATAAATATAAAACATTTTTATTCAATTACATTATATATATATACACACTCTCATACAATTCCTTCTAAACTGATATAACTCTATGTTCTGCTTCTTCATAGCTCATCCCTCTCTCTAAACCTCCTTTTGCATAAAAATCATATACCATTGACATAAAAAGTTTCTTGGGGTGTTTATTAAACTCCCTTGACCTCAACATAAGTACAATATTTTGACTTATTTTAATTTTTGTGATTAAATTTCAAACTATCAATAACCACTCCCAGGTAGTCAAGTGATGTTTTTAGGCTGAATGATAGTTACCAAAACTATCATAACTTTACCATAGTTTATCATATTACCCAAACAAATTAAACATATATTTATAGATACATTTTATGATGCATAGGTCAAACCAAACTTATCTATATTATATGAAAACATGAATTAGATAACTCCTTCACCTATGCCAATAATCACCTAACTTTATCCCTTACTTGTCTTACTATATCCTTAACTCTTATCTCCAAGCTCTGTCTCTCTATCATCACTTCACAATTTTCTATAGTGAATCTTGAAGAAAAAATATTGATATTTTCAAAACCTTCTTATTGATCCAAACATGAACTTATATCAAGTCTTTTTAATAATCTAATTCCTTGACACATGCACACTTGTCTTTTCTTACTATGCTTATTCTTTGATAAGAACTCATCCATCATTTAGATTCAATATTTACTTAGGTTTCATATGAATATATTAATTTTATTCTCATCAATATCATACTCAAAAAAATTCTTATGTCCCACCTATTTAATTCAAAATATTACCTATACAATTCTTTATTACATACCTAGCTTCTTACTTTATCTCAAGCCCTCTACTAACCTTTTCTTGTCTTATTTTATTAGTATGGATTAGTAAAGTCTCACACTAGAAAAATACCATCATTTTTAGATACCCTCTATGGATTTTTATCTCTCTATGAATTTTATCTACCTAACTCATTCCTTTAAACACTTTCTAATCACATTTTGGCCTTTATTTAGGCTTATTAAGCCTCTTTATCCCTATTTAACTCATAGTGTCAAATAAACATATACACATGTATGTATTTGAAATAAAAAACCTAAAAATACATTAGCACACATGATCTTCCATATAATTACAAAATTTGAAGTGATTTCATTAGTTTAATCTCTTGTAAAATGAGTTTCAAATTTGAAACCCTAGTTTAGGGTTGACAGGGGTCTGTAACACTTGAGAGGACACAAAATGCCTTTTATACCTTATAATAAATTTTTAAACCAATGTGATGATTTTTTTTAGTCTACATAACCACTATACAACTTTTAAACATTTTAGACTTCCTCTTTAAAGCTTCCACAGACTGTCTATGTATACATTCTCTATCAGGTCTGTATTGCTTATTAAGCCAAGTGAAATGAACATTAAAACATGAATTACATAAAATAAATCTAAAAACAAGAAATATACTCACCAAATTTGGATCAAGCACCAAAAATAACACATTTTTGAATCTTATTTCATTTTAGTAATCAATATATATAGTCTTTCTACATTAGTATACATAGTAAAATAGGATATAGCTCAGTCTGCAACATGAACCTTATTAAAGACTTAAAAAATACATTAGTATATACTTGTAACACCATATAAAATCATGTTGCACTTACCAATTTACACAAACCACCAAAAATTTCTTTTGTTACATTTTCCTTCATTAATCATGCTTACATAGTCAACTTTCATTACACTCATGTAGGGAAACATAGGGTTTGATATACTTTATAATCTTTAAAGGAACAAAAATATTATTTATTATATTATTTGGGGTTTTTATAGCTTTACCTTTTGAAATCAACCCCCACCACTCTCATTCTCACTACAAACAAAGACATATATAAGTTTTTTTATTCCATGTAACTATCCTAACTACCTTGTAACTCCCACTTGTACGTTGGGATTCTCTTAACTAACTTAATATTATAACAAGTATAAAATAAACCTAAAAACTCTTAAATACCCTTAAGACATAGTTTCATAACATCTTGACCTTTCACAACATTAAAAAACTTGAAAACCAATATAAGATATTTCAAATATTTGAAAAGCCCATTTAGGCAGGAAAATGCCTAAGTGGGTTAAATTCAAATTTGACAACACTTTAACACCTAAGAATGATTCGTACAAACCTAACATGACTTTAACTACTTTATAATACCTAAAAACATGTGAAATAAACCATTATATACAAATTTCATAGATGCTCTTGCATCATACTATTAAGGAATAATTGAAAACTTTCTAAGAAATTTATAAGTGATCTATCATTGATGTTCATTTTCATCACCTCTTGTTTAATGGCATCTTCTCTTAGATCCCAAGGTCTATTTAAGGCACATAGACCTTCTTGATTCTTGATTAAATTTATGATGGATCCTCATTTATTAATCTCTCTCTTGATTTATATCTTTAATATGACCATCTTCAGCTTCTTAGTGTTCTCCTATTACAAACCTACACGTGGAACACACAAGTCAATAAAAATAATCTCCTACTTATCCTTTTGGAAATCACACTCTTGTTCTTGCATTCTTGTCTTGTTTATGCTTGGATATGTTACTTTTTGGTCTAGTACTATTGGTTCTATCTGCTCTCACACCATACTCTCAACCCCTTCAACCTCATCATTTCTCTCTTGATGTTGTTCACTCTTCACCTAATAATTGTATTCTCTTTCCATATCTAATTCTCTTAACATATCCACCTTATCAACAAAGTATTCTACATAATCATTACTTTGTATTAAGGACAAGTGATATGAAAAACTTGCAAACAATATTTCTACATGTTCATCTGAAAGTAAATCACCTTATTTTTATGAATATAATATCTTCTTGTTAATTTTCTCTAATTCCTCAAAATTTCCTTCAATTTCTGCACTCTCTTCTTTTAATGTCTTGGCAATGTGTACTACATTGTATCTTTTTTGGCACTTTCCCATGGTCATTTTCTTGTCCTTCTTTCTACAACTTAATTCTTTGGGTAGATACTCCTTCTCTCTTTCCAATTTTCTTTTCTTTACTTCCATCCTCTTATGTCATTCCTTATTCATCAAGCCCTTCATCTTTCCTTTTCACTCTTTTCTCTTGACACTCTCTCTTGGACCTGTCTCTTCTTCTTGACAAGCCTTACCACTTGCCTTCTCTTTTAACCTCACTTGGGTCTCTCTCAATTGACTCTTTCTCTCTTAAATTCTCCTTTATTTTCCTCACATGGGACTCATGTCTCTTTCTCAAGATCTTCTCTTGATATTTTTTCTCTTGAGCTTTCATTATCTCTTCTTTCTTTAAAACCTTCTTGGATTAAGGGCTTTTACATACCTCTTCTATTTCACTCAACTATCTCTACCTTTATTTCACATGCCTATATAATCTTCACTCTATCATACAACCTAATTAGCCATCTCACTATAATAAATCAAAATAACATGCAATATGTACTCCATAAAATCTACATGCAAAATAGCATAACATTTCAAAACACATAACATACCTTATCCTTAGAATGTTTCTAATCTAATACCAGATGCTGTAGAGGGCAAACCAAACTTATCTTTTTTAAGTGAAAACATGAACTAGTAAACTCCTTCACCTATGCCAATAATCACCGAGCTTTATCCCTTGTCTTATTATGACCTTAACTCTTATCTCCAAGCTCTGCCTATCTATCATCACTTCACAATTTTCTCTAGTCACTTTTGAATTAAAAAAATTCTCACTATTTACAAAACCTTTTTAGTAATCAAAACATGAACATGTATCAAATCTTTATAATAATCTAATTCCTTGACACATCCACACTTGTCTTTTATTACTATGCTTATTCTTTGATAAGAATTCATCCATCATTTGGCTTCAAGCTTGCCTCAGGTTTCATATGAATATATTAAGTATCTTTTCATCAATATCATACTTAAACAAGTTCTTATGTCCAACCTATTTAACTCACAAAATTACCCAGACAACTCTTTATTGCATACCTAGCTTCTTACTTTGTCTCAGGCCCTCTACTAGCCTTTTTTCTATCTTATTTGCTTTGTAAGGCTCGGTACAATCTCACATTGGAAAAATACCATCATTTTTAGATACCCTCTATGGTTTTTGATATCTCTATGAAGTTTATCTACCTAATTCATTTCTTTGAACACTTTTTAAATCACATTTGGCCTTTGTTTAGGCCTATTATTCCTCTTTATCCCTATTTTGCTCATAGTGCCAAATAACCATATTTACAAATACATATTCGATCAAAAAAAATCAAAATACTTTATCACACATGATTTTCCATATAATTACAAAATTTGAAGTGATTTTATTGGTTCAATCTCTTGTAAAGTGAGTTTGAAATTTAAAACCCTAGTTTAGGGTTGATAGGCGTCTACAAGACCTAAGAGGACACAAAATGCCTTTTAAACCCTCCAATCCACTTTCACACAACTTTTATTATTGTTTTTATTTTGAATATCCTCTATACAACTTTTAAAAATGTTATAATTCCTCTTTGAAGCTTTTGCTCAAGTTCAATCTCCATTTTTTGACCTCTTTGTGTATTTAGATAGAGTCTGCAAATTTTGAGAGGATTTAGTTTGAGACTTTATAAAGTGAAAAGACTCAAAATTATCTAAATGTTATTTATGACTTTTTATTGAAACCCCATACTTATATTTCAAACTCTTGGTGTGTCTTTAGACTCATCTGCAAACCTTTTCAACAAGCTTTCTATACTAAATGTCTATGTATACATTCTCTAACAAGTCTGTATTGATTACTAATCCAAGTGAAATGAACATGAACACATGAATTAATTAAAATACATAGAAAAATCAGAAATCAACTCACCAAATTTAGATCAATAAATATAAACAATACATGTTTGAATCTTCTTTCATTTTAGTAATCAAAATATAGTCTTTCTCCATTGATATACACAATAAAAGAGGGTATAGTTCAATCTGCAACTTGAACATTATTAAATAATTTAAATTTACATTATTATATACTTTTAACACCATCTAAAAACATGATTCACTTACCAATTTACTCATACCACCAGAACTTACTTTTCTTACACTTTCCTTCATTAATCATGCTTACACAATCAACTTTTATTACACTCATGTAGGGAAACATAAGGTTTGATCTAATTTATTATATTAAAAGGAAAAAAACTCTTATTTATTATATTATTTTGGGTTTTTATACATTTTATTTTTGAAACCAACCCCCACCACTCTCATTCTCATTGCAAACAAAGACATGTACAAGTTCTTATATTCCATGTAACTATCCTAACTACCTTGTAACTCCCATTTTTAAATTGGAAGTCTCTTAAATACCTTAATATCATAACAAGTAAAAAACAACCCTAAACACTCTTAAATACCCCTAAGTTGCAAGGTCATAACATATTGACCTTTCACAACATTAATAAACTTGAAAACCAATACATGATGTTTCAAATATTTGAGAATATCATTTAGGCAAGAAAATGCCTAAGTGGGTCAAATTCAAATTTGACAACACTCTAATACCTAAGAATTATTCATACAGACCTTACATGACTGTAACTACTTGATTATGCCTCAAAACATGTGAAATAGGCCATTATTTACAAATGGTATTGATGCTCCTACATTATATTACATCACCCACAAAAAATTAGAAATCAACTTCTTACCATAGCCAAAGAATAATTTTGTCAGGTGTCATAGACTAGATATATGACATATCCTTATAGAAATGGATGGAACATTACCATAGTAACCCTAAATTATTAAAAAAATAGGCATGTATTTTTCATGTGTTAGGTAATACCATATCAATTAATTTGGTAATCCAAATATTAGTGTAATAAGAGAACCATCTTGCCAAGTGTTTCAGACATAGTATGTCAAAATCAGATAGTATGTTACCATTATAACTCCAAATGATGTTAAATTTGTTATGTTGGTTTTAAGTATCAGGTTTTAATACATCACCAAACTTGATCATTAAATTCTTACTGCAAAAGAAGAAACATCCTTCCAAGTGTTTTGATAGAATCATATGGTATGCTTTCGTGATGACTCAAAATGACATGGAATTTGGTGCAAAGGTTGTAAGTTCTATGGGATATGACCTCACCAAATTTAATCATCTAATTATTATTGTAGAAAGATAAACATCTTTTTAAGTTTTATGATAGAATCAAATGGTATATTTTCACGGTGGATCCAAATGATCTAAAATATGGTGAAAATGTTTTGTGTTAGGTGTTATGACCTCACCAAATATCATCATATAATTCTTACTAAAGTCAAACCATTTATGATAAATTTCTATCTTAACAATCCACATAGACTAATAAAAAAATCTCTACATTTTTCCCATAGCAAATGAATACTTTTGTAGCATCATTCAAAGGGCTTTAAAATATCACAATAATAAGGCCACAACTAGAAAACCTAAATAAACACACCCCACTATATTTTTGTTAATTTAAAATTACATGAACCCTTAAATGTTTTTGAATCTTTCATTGATAAAAATAAATGAAATGTTTTAGTAAGGAGTATGTTGTTTGGTGTTTGCATAGTTTGAGTTTCTTGTAATAAAAAACAACTACTTTCATAAAGTCATGATCATGGATTATGTTTTATAAATTCAAATGTAAGCTTAATGTATTTAATGATTATATTATAAACTATTTTAGTTTTAAGGGCCAAGGTTTTAGAGTGGCAACCATCATGTAGAAGTTTATATCATATGTATTTTGATGTTAACTTTGTTAGATACGATTAAGTTTTCCTCATTCAATATATTTATAAGAAATAGAAATTGTGAATAATAACCATCTAAAATATTTGAATTTGATTGTTACATTTGTCCCTTGATAATTAATTAGAATAATTAAACCACCAATTAAACATTATGTAATTGATCAATGCTTGTATACAACCTTACTGATCAATGAAGGTATAAGACAACCACTTGGATTATCAATCCTATTAATTCACTAATTATCAACCTAGGGTGTTTATTTGGAAAGATGTCGGTAATGTATATGCAACACTAGTTATTTCATAGGTTGAAAATCTATAGGTTGTGTATATAAAAACATAATTAAATAAATTAAATTGCATGAAATGAAAATATAGGAAATAAATTGACACTTATAGGAGATGAATTTTAGAAAAGAATTAATTTGTTACATTATGTTTTTGGAATCTTCAATACAAAATAAAGAGTGCTGACACAAATACCAATTTATTTCACTGAATTAAATGTATGAATGTTTAAGATACACATAAATAACTTAAAAGGAAACTATAAAATATCACATTACATAAAAATCAACTAATTAACAAATCAATATATCCTTTATGTCTTTTTGTGAGGGATCCCCCTCCATCATATTTGACTTCCAATCCTCTCCTTGGGTATGACTAGTTTACTTCAAATCACTTCTCATTTCACTAATTAACCTATATAAATGTAAGTATTTCTAAAAAAAATATTACAAAAGCTTAACTCTAATTCCTTCTCTTATGTTCACCTCTCATTACATATTCATTATTCATTACCCTATGTCATGATATCTCATCTTTAAATAGATAAGTTGGGTTTATTATTGTTACAATTTGGTTATAATAAAAATTATCTTTACCCTGGTTTTTTAATAGAATCTATGAAAATAACCTAGACATGCTACATGACAAATCTAGAACTAACAATCAGCTTTTAATAGAGAACATGATACATAATAGTTTGTTGAATGGTTTTAATGGTTAGGAATCATGGTTCACTAAATAAATGGTGTTGATAACACATTCAAGTACTTATATTACTTTCCTAAATTTTAGGATCCAATTTCCATGGATTTCTAACAATTATAGTCTAAACAAGGCATAAGATTAAATTCTACAATTGACCACTATGGTTATGTTATATGTTACAACAGTTGTCATGGTTATTGATATGGGTTAGACCAATTGTATCTATATTTTGTATGGGTTATCTCAAATGTGTTTTAATTTTAAATGGGTTGGAATAAAATTTTGTCATTTATAAGGATTAGATATCCAATTATTATAAGTTGTCCTACCTAGTTTCTAAGGGTTGGCTATTAATTCATGTTACTTCATAAATCATCCTTAATATTTGTATGCACCAATTTAGTAGTAGATCCAAAATAGTAATGATATTACATGATGCAATCATATTCATAAATAATATTTTTAATCATAAAAATACCAATTATATGTATATAATATTCATTTAGTATTATTTGATAGTAAAGTGTTGGAGTGTTATCAGTGATGTCATGAAGGTGTCCAGGTTAGTGGATGAAGTGTCTTGATAATCTAACTGTCAATAACAAAGTGTGTAATGTTATTGTTCTAGTATGATTGAACTAATCTTGGTTGATATTTATTTTTAGCATGGTTAGGGATGTGTGGTAATTTTAGGCTATGAAACAGGTCCCATAAGAGGTCTTAAATGCTTTGAATGCTTGTGTGAATGAGTGGAATTCATTTGGTATTTCATAGTTCTCATCTAGACATTTTGGGTCTAGTGGTAGAAACATTTTAGTAGGTAGTTTGCTAACATCACCATTACCATGTATAGATGAGTCAGGGGGAGTTGATCATATGGGTGTGATCAAACTAGTCCCAAGTTTCTATGGTTAAATTTTCAAGTCATGAGGTTGAGCGTAGATAAAGATATGTGAGTGAAAATTTGGCCTCTTAGACAAAAGTTCATTTAGCTCTTATACTTAGCCAAACCATCACTACCATCATGCAGATATGAATGATCTAGAAAGTTTGTGAATTTTTTTAGGTACTTAGAAATTAAATAGTGGGAAAATGTGTTCGTGGTGATGTTATATATAGTTTTGAGAATGTACCATGAATATTTGGAGTTCTAAAGTGTTTTCTAAAACATGGTGATGTTATCTATAGCTTTGAGAATGTACCATGAGGATTTGAATTTATAAAGTGTTTTCTATCTCGAGATATAAAGCTTCAAAGTTACACTTGCAAACTATGATGGGCCAGAGACCATCAAGATAAACTACATTGAATTATGAGGTCATCTAGTTAGTAGATATAATCGTGCACATTAATTCATATATATTAATCCATTTGTGCATGTAAAAGTCAATATGTCAAAAAATGAATGCAGTAGTGACAAGTGTCACATTCATGAAGCTTGGATAGAAGATCAATATTGTGGGTCAAGTTAAATAGTCAATGTGTGTAGAAGGCATGTAGAGATTTCAAGTGGCACAATAATGAGAACTCTGATCTAGATCTAATGGTGAGAGTTGCAAGATAAAGACCTAGTTGATTCAAGGAGATCGATGGAGCATGTTTGTTCTAAATTGTCAGGAAGTAGTGACATGATGACAAGTGATCGATGTTTAAATAGTGAGAAAAGGTAAAGACTGAGCTAATTTCAAGGTAGATGGATGATGTGTATTTTTTCAAGCTATGAGAGGGCATGATATTTTGACAAAGTGTTCAAAGTTTAATAGTTTCTTAGTGACCATTGGAATTCAAATATTCATATTTGTGAGGGAAGGTCAATCTGTAGTTTTTAAGTTATAAGTTTTGAGCCAAGTTGAATTTATTAATGTATTAAAAATAAAAGTTGTAGAGGACTCTAAGACACATCCATTAAAATTGGTTATAAGGTTTGAATATTTGTATAGTTTCAAATATTAAGCTCCAAATTTTATTGTGTGTTTGACCATGTTCTATATGTTACCCGAGAAGGATATTTTATATGTTATTGATAGCATTTGGATGTTTCAAAATAATCTAACTATTTGAAAGTGTTGTATACTCAATGAGGATCATCTATGTGGATTTTGGATATTTGACCAATCCATATTTAGTATGAAAAAATGCTTAGAAGTTGATTGCATTTTTATTCATGGTGTTTTTGTGTATAAGGTCAAATACTGATCTATTTTACTTTAGCATAGGTGTGTAATAAAGACTATAATATTTTTAGGATGTCAAAGGGGTCATATAGAGTGTACCTATGCTTTCATAAGTAGTCTTGTGTTTCTAATTTGCTTGTTGAAGTGATAAAGGGGTGAATAGGTCTCCATAAGACCTATAAGGGATACTAAGGCCTAATTGAAAGGTATAGATGCTTAAGTGTGACCCATAGTTTCTATGGATGATTTGTGAGAGTGGTATTGAGTTATGTTATATGTCTTAAGGGCTAAGGAAAGTATTATGATTGATCAAAAAGATAATAATCAAGAAGGATGTATAAAATGTGAAATCAAAGGTGGTGATTACGAGACTTGAGAGAATAGGTGTATGTGAGAGTTGTAGATTGAAGGAAAGAAGAAAGGGTGGGTACCCAATGGATGGGTTGTATATCAGATCAGGTTGATGACTATGTGTATGACCTATAGGTCATATTTATAATGTTAGATTTGTGCTCTTATAGGTTTGAAGATTGAGGATGAGAAAAAAGGTCTAGAGTGATCCAAAAGGATGTTTTGGATGCCTTGAGTGTGTGTGAAGGATAGATGATGTATGTGCAAGTTTGGTGATTGATTTGAAAGGAAGATCAGAGTGTGGTATATGTGTATGACCATTTGGTCATGTTTTTAAGGTTGTGATAGAGTTATTTTTGAGAAGTGTAGAGTGATCCAAAAGGTGGGTTTGGATGTTTGTGGATTTTTGAAGAAGTGAAGGGGAATGATATACATTGTATCTCCACTATATTAATAAGAAATTAGTGTTCAAGATATTTTCATATCATAAGCCTTGCGAGGGTTTCAACATATAGGTTAGATGGACTTGACCAACCTATGATTAGATTCTCCTTATGGAATAAATGCTTCACTAAAGTCTAGTTAGAAGGACTTGACCATCCTAGGGGCAGGTGCTCTTTGTGAAACATGTGTTTCACTAAATTGAGGTTAAAAGGACTTGACCAACTTAGGGGTAGGTGTTCCTTATGGAAAAAGTGTTTCACTAAACTCTCATGTTTTCATACTTATTATAGGATAAGTAGTTCATGTGTTTGTAGGGTTGAGAGTGAGTTTTATTCTCCAAGAGGGTTTTCCACATAGATCTTACATTGTGTGTATGATCTTACATTATCTCTTGTTCATTGTTATAAACATCTTGAATGCTTCATGAATGGTTATATTGAATGCTTAAGTATTTAAATGGTTTAAAAATTGAATTGGATTATTTTCCACTACTAACTCCCCACCCCCCACCTGTCTCAATGGTTTGTACCTCTAATAATTAGTTTCAGATTAGGTCCTTTGTTAAAGGCTTGGAAACTTGAAGAACATCCAAGGTAAAATATGGGTAGCCATCAAATTTAAGGAGGTTTTTCCACTAAGCAAGAACTGATGTTAAATGGATCTAATTATGATTTTTGGAATGCGAGGATGAGGACCTAAATCATGTCCCTAGGGTTTGACACTTGGCAATCTATTGTGGATGGTTATTCTACACCTACTTTTCCTCCATCTAGTACTATAGACAATAAGTTGTTTAAGAACAATTGTAAGGCACTGAATGCTATCACTTATGGTCTTTTAGAGATATAATACACCAAGGTAATCCATTTCATATCTACCAATAAAATGTGGGATAAATTTAAGAATATTTATGAAGGAGATTCAAATTTTAATTTGGTAAAGTCACAAACTCACTGAAGATAATTTGAGAGTCTTAAGATGAAGGAAGAAGATTATGCGACATCCTTTCTATAGAGATTTGATGAGATTGTGAACATCATTAGAGGTCTTGGAGAGAATCTTGAAGAATCTAATATATTTAAAAATCTATTAATCTCTCTCTCTCTCTCTCTCTCTCTCTCTCTCTCTTTCTCTCTCAAGTTTTATTCTAAAGTATCTAATGTAGAAGAAAGTCATAATCTTACTTAGTTTAAGATGGATAACTTTCATGGCATCCTTACTGCCTATGAGATGAGAATAAATGATGATATAATACCAAAGAAGGAAGTAATAGTCAAGATAGAAATGAAGCCAAAGAAGAAGTTCCAAAGTAAAAAAATCAAGGAGGATGACATATCTAATGTTGATGAAGATGAAATAATCTTTTTGTTTACAAGTAAATTGAAAATAAGGTCAGGCAAGTATAAGGGTAAACTAACATTAAAATACTTTAGTTATGGAGAGGTAGGACATTTTTCTAACAATTTACCTCATAAGCATAAGAAAAATGATGATGAATAATATGTTAAATACCAAGATGAAGATAAAAAAACATACATGTCCGATAAAAAGAAGGAAGGATTCATAAAGTATGATAATAAGAAGAAGTCATTCAAGAATAATAAGAGTCTCTACACCTATAAATATTTTAGCTCATTAGATGAAAGTGAGGACAATGAGTTTGAGTTTGATAATTAAGATGATGGTCTTGGTGAAGATAAATCCCTCTTCATGGTTGAGTAAGGAAGTTTCTCATATCAAAAGGAGTCTACTTGGACTGATTCAGATGATGATAAAGATGAGGTGGATTGTGAGACTAAATTGATGAATGCTCTTGAAGAACTAAATATTAAGAAGAATATTAACAAGAAGATGAAGTCACAAATCAAGGACTATGAGGAGAAATTCAATGTGTATGAATTAAGAATAAATGAAGACACCAAGGAGCATGAAGATATATTCAAGCATCTCAGTTGTCAATTAGAAGTCCTATCTACAATCATAAAATCTAAAGAAGATGAATGTTTAAGGTATGTAATTAAAAATGAGTCATTAAAATCTAAGTTAGAGAAGACATCTAGTAATATGAAGTCATTTGTGAGATTTTAAAAGAGCTCAAGTGATCTAGACAATATTATGAGTAATCAAAAGTGTGCAAGTGATAGAACTAGTCTTGGATACAAAGAAGAACTAAGAAATACAACTCAAGACAAGATGAAGACTAATGTAAATCAGACCTTGAAGGTCAATAATCAATCAATGAATGATGATGTTGTTAGAATGAAGACAAATCAGATTAGATAACTAAATGCCATGAGGTATGCAAGTTTTAATGGTTACTATTACACATGTGATCAGTTTGGGCATAGAGTTAGATAATGCAAGAGACTTGTTAGAAATGAGTTTTCTTGGAACTATGATGGGGGTCATCAGTAAAAAGGTGTGTCTTCTTCAAAAGTAGTTTTTTTTTAATTGTCAAAAGAAAGGACATATTGAAATATTTTATTCTAATCAAGAAAGGTAGGATAAGATTCTTACAAAAGGTATAGTGTGATTCAACTATCAACAGATAGGTCACATTGTTAGATTTTAAAATCAAAGGCTTACAAGATAAAATAGGTTTAATCAGGCTTCTAGAGTGCAAGAAGGAAGGCAAGTTAACTCATGAAAAACAAAAGTGGTAAGTGTGAGTCATGATGAGTCTGAAGGTCTAAGTAATCTAATTTTTATGGTAGAGAATGTTATATAAGTTGGAGAGTGCCAACAGCTCTCATTATCTACTCATGATGTTAATGAAGAGACTAAGCTCAAGGATAAGACCAAGGTGCTAGTTGAGGCTAGTTTTGAGGTGTGTATGGATTCAAGTGAACATCCTATTGTTGTTGACTAAGTTTCATGAAAAGAACATCAATTGTCAATACCTAGAGATGAGGTTACAAAGTAAAAGGAATATTATTCAACTAAAAAGTTATGTCATGAATCTAAGTTATCCCCATGTTTTGTTAATATAGTCTTATAAGAGAAGGAGAATTTTGTAGTGGATGAGCAAGTTATTTTTCTTAAGCCTAAGAAGAAGAAGAATAAATACTATCAATATTAGATGACCAAGGAGGAGAAAGAATATGAGGAGTTGTGGGAAACCCCTGGTTTCACATTATTTTAAGGAACCATGTGAAGTAGGGTGTCTCTACCTATGCTTCTTAGGAGACATATTTCTTATGGAGAAGCAAGGATGTGTGCTCAAGGACTTTGGTCATGAAGTTGGAGTAGTCTGAAGTGTGAGATTAAAGGTTTATTGGTGGTCAAGGAAGATTTGAGAGTTTTCATAGAAAGGTCTGTTGACCTTATTATATCATGCTCTAGGTGGTTTTGTGCTATGAAGGTATGTTGAAGTCAAATTGGAAATTTTTGAGTGCTCTCAATTTTCTTAGTTTTGGCTTAAGGGTAATCAAGCCTAAAATGGGTTATAGGATGTATGGGTTCCAAAAATGATTGAGGCTTAAATATTTCTCCAGAAGTGGGAAATGGTTATCTATAAGTGTGCAATAATTTTTAGAGGTGGGCATTGAACAAAATCAGGTTTTTTGACCTTATTTGTTTTACGATTCTAGAGTTTTGAACTATGTTAGAAAAATGATTTGCCTTAAAAATTGATGTCTAAGAATTATTAATATTTTTAGTGGTACAAATGGGTTATCACATCAAGATTCATATAGATCTTAAGGCTTATGGTTTTCAAATTATTCATGATTTTGTCAATATAGAGGCTTAATTGGTTAGTAGGTTTGTGAAGGAAGTATGTTACATATGATGAGATAGGTGATGATAATTGGTGTGCTTAAGTTAGAATATTAAATTTATCTAGATATGAAGTTTTAGGTCTTGAAAATATGTTTACTAAAATTTGTGGGCTCTACAAGTTCTAGGTAGGGCTATAAAGAGTCTAGATAGGATAGTGTGAATATTTAATGTTTTTGCCCAGTTTATCCCAAAGAGAAAGGCATGAGTGTCTCAAGGTGATTTATAAATCTGGTTTAGAGATTGTTTCATATTTGTTTAGTGGCATGAAGTTCTTTTTGTGATCCTTGAGGTGGCTTGAAAGAGAAGGATAGTAAGCTTATGTGGTGGTTCTTCATGATATGTGGAAATCTGAAGATGTTCAAGAGGTGAAATGGCTTATAGCTATTATGGTTATTCCCTATTAGATGTTTCCTAGTGAGTTTAATTATATTTTAGTGCTTTTTATGTTCTTTATTCATGAGTTGTAGTGCTTGGTTGAAAAGAGTGTTGGTATGTATCAAGAGGAAGTTCAAGGCAAGAAGAGGTAGGCTCAAGGTAAGGGGGAGTTTGTATCATATTTATAAGGTGGTCCTCTCCTATTTTTGGTATTTTTAGGTCCTTGGGATTATTTTGTGACCACTTTGTCATTGTGTCAAAGGGGGAGAAGAATCCTATTGTGAGAGTGCTTGAAAAGAGAGAAGGAAGGTGAGTTGTATGATGGGTGTTGATATCAATGACAAGGGGGGAGACAATTGAAGATTTTTTAGTGATGTGATATAGGTATCTAGGTGAGTAGATGAAGTGTCTTGATAATCTAAGTTTTAATGACAAAGTGTACAATGTGCTTGTTCTAGTATGCTTGAAGTAGGCTTGGTCGATCTTTAGTTTTGGCATGGTTAGGAATGAGTATGGTGATTTGAGCTTATGAAAAATGTCCCATATGAGGTATTATATTATTTTAATGCTTTTTTTCATGAGTGGATCTCATCTAGTGGTTCATAGTTTTCATCTAGACATTTTAGGTCTAGTGGTAGAAAAAATTGAGTAGGTAGTTTGTTAACGTCACCATTACCATGTATGGGTGTGATCACATTAGTCCCAAGTTACTATGGTTTAAGTTTTAGGTCATGAGGTTGAGCATAGATAAATATATGTGGGTGCAAAGTTGGCCTCTCAAATAGAAGTTCACTAAGGTCCCATACTTAGCCAAACCATCACTACACATCATGCATATATGAATGATCCAATAAGTTTGTACATTTGTTTTAAGTACTTAAAATTTAAATAGTGGGAAAATGTTTTCATGGTGATGTTATATACAGTTCCAAGAATGTAACATAAATATTTGGAGTCCTAAAGTGTTTTCTATCTCAACATATAAATCTTCAAAGTTGCACTTATAGACTATGATGGGCCAGAGACCATCAAGATAAACTATATTAAAGTCTAAGGTCATCTAGTCAGTAGATCTAATGGTGCACATTAATTAATGGTTCTTGATCCAATGGTGCACATAAAATTAAATATGTCAAATAATGAACATGCTAGTGATAAGTGTCACATCCATAGATCTTGGATATAAGATTAATGGTTCATGGTTGATCGTGTAAATAGAAGATTGATAGTGTAGGTCTAGTCAAAGAGTCAATGTGTATAGAAGGAAAAAAAAGATTCCAAGTGGTATAATAATAATAACTCTAATATAGATCTAATGGTGAGCATTTCAAGATAAAGACCTAGCTAATCCAAGGAGATCGATGGAGCACATTTATTCTAAATTGTCAGGAAGTAACGAGATGATGACAAGTGATTAATGTTTGAATAGTAAGCAAAGGTAAAGACTGAGCTAATTTTGAAGGAGATCAATGACACATATTCATTAAAGATATGAGAAGGCATGATATGTTGACAAAGTTTTTGAATTTTAATAATTTCTTAGTGACTGTTGGAATTCAAATATTCAAATTTGTGAGGAAAGACCTGTCTATAGTTTTTGAGAAATAAATTTTGATCCAACATGAATTTATTGATGCATTAGAAATTAAATTTATAGGACTTCAAGGTACATATATAAAAATTAGTTATAAGGTTTGAATATATGTATAGTTATAGATATTAGGCTCTAAAGTTGACTGTGTCTAACCATGTTTTGTAAGTAACATGAGAAGGATATTTGAGTTGTTCTTGATAGAATTTGGAGGTTTCAAAATGATCTAACTATTAAAAAGTGTTATATACTAAATGAGTATCATTTGTATAGATTTTGGAGGTTTGACCAATCCATATTCAGTATGAACAAATGCTTATAATTTGACTATGTGTTTATTCATGGTGTTTCTGTGTATAAGGTCAAAGATTAATCTATTTGGCTTTAGAAGAGGTGTGTAATGATGACTATAATATTTTGAGGATGTCAAAGGGGCCATGTGGAGTGGACCTATGCATTTAAAATTGGTCCTATTTTTTTAATTTTATCACTAAAGTGCTAAAGGGGTGAATAAGTCTCTATGAGACCGATAAGGGATACTAAGGCCTAATTGAAAGGCATAGCTACTTAAGTGCGATTCATAGTTGTTATGACTAACCTGTGAGAGTGGTATTGAGATATGTTAGATGTCTTAAGGGATAAGGAAAGTATTATGGATGAACAAGAAGGTAATAATCATGAAGGCTAAATAAAATGTGGAATCAAAGGTGGTGATTTATATACTTGAGAGAATAGGTGTATGTGAGAGTTGTAGAATGAAGGAAAGAAGAAAGGGTGGGTGCTCAGTGGATAGGTTTTAGAGAAGAGAAGGTTGGTGACTATGTGTATGACTTGTATGTCATATTTATGATGTCAGAATAGTGATCTTGTAGTTTTGAATATCGAGAATGAGTGAAGAGGTCTAGAGTGATCCAAAAGGATGTTTTGGATGCCTTGAGTATGAGCGAAGGATAGATGATGTCTGTGTGACCTTGGTGGTTTATTTGATAAGTAGATTAGAGTGTGGTCTATGTGTATGACCATTTTTTCATGTTGTTGAGGTTTTCATATAATTATTTCTAAGAAGTGTAGATTGATCCAAAAGGTGGTTTTGGATGCTTTTGGTTGTGTGAAGAATTGAATGTGGTTGATATACATTTTATCTCCATTAGATTGGTAGGCAATCAGTGTTTAGGAGATGTTCATATCATAGGTTTTGGGAGGGTGCTAAACATCTAGGTCATAAGGACATAACCAACCTAGGGTCAGGTGCTCCTTATGGAACCGGTGTTTCACTAAAGTCTAGTCAGAAGGACTTGACCATCCTAGGGGTAGGTGTTCCTTATGAAATAGGTGTTTCACTAAATTGAGGTTAGAAGGACTTGACCAACCTAAGGCAAGGTGATCCTTATGGAATAGGTTTTTCACTAAAGTCTCATGTTTGCATACTTCTTATAGGATAAGTAGTCCATGTATTTGTAGACTTGAGAGTATGTTTTATTCCCCAAGAGGGTTTCCCACGTAGATCTTGTGTTGTGTGTGTGATATTGAATTATTTATTGTTTATTATTATAAACATATTGAATGATTCATAAATGGTTGTAATGAATGCTTAAGTATTTTAGGGGTTTTAAAATTGAATCAGATTATTTGAAACCACTAATTCACCCCCCCTCTCAGTGGTTTATACCTCTAGCATAAAGAGTGTAAAAGGAAACTTTATCTACTTATGATTGGTTGAATGGGGTCAACAAAAGAGGTTATAAAATGTTATTCAAGGTTAATTTCTTGACTCATAAACAATCTTGAATAGTTCCTTCTCATGCTCTTATTCTATAATATTTTTTACTTATTTCTTTCTTTGATCTTTGACTCTTTGAGTCATCTTTAGTACCCATACTTATGTTGGATCTCATGTAACCATTTAATTTTTTGTGTTTCCTCTATGTTTTTGATATGTAAGTCTACCATCTTGGAAGTAAAGGAGATATTCATGTTATTATTATCAAATTTTTTTTCTTGTGTTGTAACCATGATTGTCTCAATGTGATATTGCCTTGTAGAATCAACTTTTGTACATATAATAATGTGTCTATTTTCTTAGGCCTAAGATATTTTAGTATAGTAACTTGTCCCATGAAATTATCATAAGTATCTGTATGTTTTAAATCTTAATCATGGTATCCCAAATCCTTAATAAATCCCAAAGTAAATTTATTTCATTATTATTTATCATTTATTAAAAAGATTTCTCTATATTCACCTCTAATAAGGTCTCAAATTACCATTGGTTCCTTAATATCAAATTCATGATAAATATTGATCCTTGGATAGCGTGAACTAGAATAAAATTTTCTCCTAGTGTTACCATCCATAGAATCCTAAATGTCCATTGGATACTTAGTAGTAATGTTCTAGGATAGAAGGATTAGTAGTAGGAGAAGGTGGAGAATAAGACCTTATTAACCTATTGCTAATTGTACCAAATACAATGACCTCTCTATCCATAGGTTTTTCAACATTTTATTATATTGCATAACAATTGTTGTCTTGATGTCCATTGATATAATTATAGTTGAAAATGTTAGGACCCCTAGCTCTCAAAGAGCACACATGATTACCTTTGTATAAGCAACTAAACATGGAATTTAACCAGAAGTAATAAGTAATTAGAAATCAAAAACAACACAGAATATGAGAGACAATACCCAATTGTATTAATACTCATCCAGAAGGAAATACAACAAAGAAGATGCCACAATCTTCTTCACACTCCTCTAGGGCTCCCACACCTTTAGGGTGTACAACAATCTCCTTCAAGAGTTATCTCTCTTAATCACGGTCACAACAAACAATTCAAACATAGAGTTGTTCACCTCAACCAGTCTGTATAAATACTGCCAGTACCACCAAGTATACACACATACTCTAGGTCTGAGTACACAACGTACTCCAAGTAGATCTCACTTGATCTTGCTACTTGTTGTGTTGCAGATCTCCCTGATCTTGCTGCCACCTACAAATCAACTTGGTTTTGTAACACCTACAAACCTAGATCATACACACACACACACTTGTAGATCAACTGACCTTACCATGTAGATCTCACCTGATCTTGCTATACCGCAGATCAACCTAGCCTTGCACACCTATCGACTGAGATCATACACCTAAGAGAACCCTTGTCCTTGCCTCACCAAGTCCTTCTGATTCTCCCTCTTGAGGATTTTATCCTTCAAGGATCCTTTTACAAATAAAGGATAAATTACAATATAGCCCATGAGTCTATTAAATAGATCTCATACAAACAATAATTAGACTTCTAATTACAATAATTAGAACTGCAACTCCAAGACTAAAATTAGTCTTTACATGCAAACTGGCCATCCAACAAACTAACTGTTTATGCAACAAACAGTTCTAAAATGAAAAGGCAACTGACGTTAGTCCCTATCTGTCTAGAGGTGATCGACGTCCGCTGACTCTTGACTGATGTCAGTTGCTACCTGTCCACCACTGATCGATGTCGATCAGCCTAACTGATGTCAGTCAGCCTAATCGACGTCGGTGACTGTGACACTCAACAACCTCCATGTTTTCATCTGGGTGAAGCTTTTATCTCCACAACCTAACAGAAAAATGGTCTTTCTTCCACTCATTCAAGGTGTTGGGGAGGTATTGGGGAGGCTGATACTAATTATGAGGTAAATTGATTAGCTTTTTATTGATAATTTTTATAAAATAGAACTTGGTTAATCTTTGAAACTATCAAACTTAAGTTGTTGATTCTTATTTGTAATGTGTTTTAATATTAGTTTTTGCCTTGTAAGCCATGTCCTTTGACTCTTGTATTTTATTAATAAATTTAATTGGACTCCTTACTTTATTATACAATGTATTTGGTTCCACTTATTTATGGGGAAGTTATTTCTTAGGTGAATGTGGTCTTGAATCATTTTAACTTATTATCATATGTGACTCTAAATTAAGATCAAAGTCATAGGTGAAAACATATTTATATATTCACTCAAAGGAAAGATAATAATTGTAACATGATATTTTATTAATTGGAGATATAAGACCCTTTCTAAAGATAAATTTATTTTTGAAATCAAAGGGTTGATACATTAAAGAGTTTAATGTAATCTTAAATGAATTCATCATGATATTTATTTAGACTCTTGAGATGTTCCAATGTGAATTTAGTGACTTTTTTTCTTATTAAATTTGGATAAGAAAACCTCTTCTAGCTTCTTAAAGTAAGGAGAGGAGATATTAGGAGACTATATAAACAATATAAGGCCTCACCTTATAAATGTTTTTTGAAATATTTTAATAATATTCATATATTATTACAATTTATCTTAAAACAAACTATATATTGGGTTAAGTGACTACTAGGTTCTCCATAACCATCAAAAAATTGGAATTTAAACATGACATTTTTTAGGATAACTAGAGTTGAGTATTATTCATGTGACAGGTTGCCTTGAGATTACATTATCATTCATATTAACACAACATGGTCTAGATTGTAAATTGAGAGAAATAAATTTTTTTGTATGTCACCTATGGAATGCATCATGGAAACAATATGGATAGTGTTCATTTAATAGGATTAATTCATTACTATTAACTCACTATCTACCCTAAAAAATGATACAATAGATTCATCACATGCATAATTGCATTTCTTCAAATTTAATTTTATCGACACATCATTGCATAATTTAGAATCATTGTATAACATAACATTATCATAAAATTTTGGTTTTAATGTACAGGTTGCACCACATCATATTTTAATAGTATCTTCATGTAAAGTGATATTTTCACACTTATTTTTAGGAGAAGAAGGTATAATATCACACATTTTAATTTAGGTTCATTTGAAACATTTATCACTTGAAGAGAAGGGAAAGAAATATCATTTTATTTTGTACCACTAACATCATTTGTCATTTGGAGAGAAGAACAAGGAACATCACATATTAAATTTTTCTTTTCTAATCAAGCTTGTTATAATATTGTTATGTTGTTAGATTTATTATTTATTCTTGCATCACATAATTTCTTATATGGTATCAGAGCTCATGGTTGGGAAAGGTTGGGAGTTATTTTTTTAAGGGATGAGGTCCGATCATGGAGGAAGTATGGTATCACATATAAGGTGTGATGAAAGACAAATCGGTAAATTAAGTAAGAATATTTTTGGTGAGCATATTGCATTAAAACATTCTTGTAATTTTGATCTTATCTACAAGAAGAGGATGCAACAATAGTAAAGATCATTCCATGAGAGTGATTCTATGAGCAAGAAAAATTTATTATGAGTAACATTTTTGAGAAAGTCATAAATAAATGGGCTTCTAAAGATACCCCAAACACTAAGTGATGAAGATGTGATGCCCGCTCGAGGGGTTAGGTAGAGAATAAAGGATGTAGGCTATCCCTCAAAAGGGATAATAATGCTGGAAATGAGAAGAAAAGAGTGGAAAATGAGGGAGGTTAGAAAAATGAGGATAAATTTTGGTAAAATGGGAAAAATAGGAGCTCACAAGGTGAAAAATGAGGGAAAATAATGAAAATGGGGGGGGGGGGGGGGGGTGGGGTGGGGTGGCATGGGTAATATTTGAAAAGTATGGTGAATGGGGTAAATAAATCAAATTTGGATGGGTAAAAACTATTCATTTTCACCCTAAGCTATTAAGAATCTGTGCTTTGTATTTTTCTAAAATACATCCTATGAATATGTCTTGTATCCCATCCGTGAGGTATTGAAGTGAGCATGTGAGAGACTACAAGACATTGATAGACCAAATGGTATTGGTAAATAATTTGAAAATTTGAAAACTTTGATTTTTTGAGCCATAAATAAGGGTGGAAATGCCACATGTGGTGAAAATACTATTTGTAAAAATCCTCATTATGGTATGTTTACCCATGTTAATGATAGTTTCACCTCATAAAATGATGATTTTCCAAAAAAAATTGATTTTTTAGCCTTTGGTGAGTTTGCATTTTTTCAAGCCAATATAACTTGAAGTCTTTGGAAATTTCACAAGAGTTATGGTGGGTTTGAAAGAAGTGGTGATTACATAATAGTTGTGTTCATTTTGCCAGAAGATGTGATTTCCCAATAGTTCTGTAAATTTTTCTAAAATTATAAATTTCACCAAAAATCATGGTGGGTTTACTAAGGATTGATGATTTAACAAAAATTCAAAATTTTGGATGAAACTTAGATGAAGGAGATGAAGAATAAGCTAAAAATGATGAAATTTATTGAATATATGATGATAATGATGAAAATTACTATGTATGCCAACATTTGTGATTTTAAGAGTGATTAGCCATTATTATTACATGTAAGAAGTAATCCAGAGTATTATCAGCTATCCATGAGCTTAGTGAGGAGGATTTTGGACTTCTAGAGGTGGTGGGTTTGTACTACATGGTTTACATGTTGATGATTCATATTGATTGGGAACTGATGACTACCTTGGCCAATTCGTGGCATTCAAAGACTATCACTTTCTAATTTTAAACCAGAGAGATGACTATGACATTGAAGGATGGGTGATAGACTTTTTGGATTTTGATTCATAGGTGATGAATTTACTAGTGAGCCTTAAGGTAGATGTCCTTTCTAGAGTGATTGGTAGGTCACACGTATGTGGCATTATAAGGTTTCATGATTGGCTTAGATGAGTGCTTGGTAGAGGACAATATTGATTTATTACCACTTATTCTATTGGCCATTATCAATGATATATTAATGCCTAACATAAGCTATTAATTATTATATATAGGGTTACCAGGCATGATATTGGATAAGTGGAAGGGTACACCACTTTTTTCATTGGGTCTATTTTATTATCTTAGATATACATAGATATCCATCTAGTAGAGTATTGAGGTGGGAGGAATATTATGGCATCTTTTATACATATATCATCTTGGGAACACATTGGGATCAATAGAACTATGGGTATAAGACATCATATAAAAAGTCATGAGCCCATAGTGTATGGATGGGGTTTTTTAGGTGGGAAATGTTGTCACTTATGGGAATTAAGATTCTATAGACAAGATACTAGTGAGCTTACATCACATGTTATTGATTGGAAGACATATAGATGGAATCAATTTCAGTTGGATGATGACCAATTATACATGGGTTATATTATCACATAGTTTTATATCATATGGCTATAAGATTTAATCATTCATAGGTATAGACCCAACTATATGCAATTATAATTTTATTTACAAAAAGACATGTTGTAGGGTTTGCATTTTTTTTCACATGCATAAAAAGATCACACAATAGGGTTTGAAGATAGATGAAATAATGGATTTGATAAATTAGGCCCTTATAGATCTAGTGGGTTGGAATGATAGGGTAACATTATTTTATGCAGGTGTGGTTGATGGCTATGAGGTGTGGAGGGAATAGGTTAGGGCCATTTGATTGACTAGGTGAATGGCCTCATAGGGGAGATTGGTACACAAGAAGATAAAAGTGACACTACATGCATTCCTAAAATGATGGAGGTAGAGGGAGGTGATGAGGATGGTGTCTAGGGCCAAAAGATAGATATCAAATCTAGTATAGATATCCCTAAAATGTGATTGACAAAGGGCACTAATCCATAATATGGATTCCTTAAAAGGTTCACCAGTATAGACAATCGAATTCTCTTTGAAGTAAGGTTGAACTAATATAAGAAGAGTGGTGATATTTTTAGTGGTAGGTCCTTCAATTACATGGGGTAGATATGGGGTTGTACCATCATATCTAGTGAGGAGAGTGGAGGATGAAACATTATTATCTAGTCTAAGATAAGAGATTATAGTGAGATAGGCTGAGGTGTCTAAATTGGTGAGTATAATGTTTTTGAGAGAATCAGATATCTTAAAGTTATAGGCATAGGTTATGGCTATATATCATAATATTTACACACTTAATATAGAAGTGATTAGGCTTACTACAATAGTGTCTTAGTTGATAGGAAATACAAATAAAAAATGTGCCAAGAGGGACACTACTCAATGAGTTTTCATAGGGACCAACCTTGTGAAGGCTATATCAGACATGGGTAGTTCCATAAGGGAGGATATTTATTATGAAATATTAAATGAGGTAATTGATCTATCACGTAATAGGACCCCTCTTATGTAGAGTATTTAGGTCAGATAGTTAGATCCTTACACTCTCATAGTTCTATGTAGATAACATCATAAGCATGATCATTTGGTTAACCATCACAAATATCATTTGATATTGTGGGTCTATCATAGATAAAACACCTAGGAGTTTTTTCCATACTTTACCATCACATGAATCTTCACATAGGTCACCTCCATGGATCCCTCTAGTAGAGGGGCATAGTGAAAGTTGATTATAGCTTTTGTACTCAAATAATTTTGATAGTGGTGTTCACAAATTTTTATATATGTAGATTTTGTAAATTTTTATTTTTGTGATGCATACAAACATTTTATGTACATATATTTAGGATATATGTATGATGATGATTTAGATAATTGACACATGTCTCATTAGATGTGTTTTATTGTGGATGTGATTCTTATAGATATCATGATTTTTAGTGATTGATGTCATGATTATGATGTGTATGTGTTTTGATATCATGATGATTGTAGATGTTATAAATTACATGTTATTTGATATGATTATATGATAAATGGGATAGATGTAGGGATATGGTTAGATTATCTTATGTGGATGTTGATGATTATGGTAGATGTTCATGATTATGATTTTCTCATGTTAGCATACTTAGCCATGATGATTATAAATGGATCATGAGGTGGGATATGATTATTTAATGATATAAATGGGATATGTTTCCTTGAATGCATGTGTCCATATATTTTTGCAATTTGATTAGTGTATATAGCATGAAATATTAAATCATGATGAGTTTGACATAATGTGTGTAGGGACTAACGTAATTAATAAAATAAATGACAAATAAGTATCAAATAAAGAAAAAAAACACACATAGAAAACAAACAAAAAGTAATAAAATGCATCTTATCAGTTACTAAGCAATAATCTATGTGTAAAGAGTGATGATACCAATAGTTCTATTATGCCCCCAAGAAAGGATTCATGCATAAGGATATGATGTGTGAATGATATATCCTAATTAAATGAAATTTATTTTATCAAAATAGATCAAGGATTTAATAATTGGAATTAGGATAAAACAAGGTTGTCAAATTTTGTGGCTTTATATCTATTTTTTTTGTTTTTTGGACTTTTGGATTTTTTTATTTTTAAGGATTTTCAAATTTATTTTTATTTTTATAGGTTTTTAAGTATGTACACAATAGTAATATCAAAGGTAAAATCAATTATAGCAAGACGAGTGAGGAGTGATATGGAGTGGGTGACAAACAAATGGAAAGAAGTTATGAAAGCTCTTCAAGGACTACAGATATAGAATATTGTTGATGTTTATTGAATTTTAATATCCAAATTCAAATATCATGTTATGCTATGAACACATTAATCATGTTGTGTCTTTTAGTACCTCTAGGTTCTCACCAAAGTCAAAACAAGAAATGAGAGTGTGTGTTAAATGGGATGGGATGGGATGTGAATGGATAGAGTTAAGTGGATCTTCCCCTAATAATTGGGGTAATAATATATAATTATTAGTTCTCAATTGTAAAAATGGTTGAGATGCATGATTTTAAAGTGACAATAAATTTCTTTCCCATATTTTTTAGCCAACCTCTAGGCATTTAAGTCATACTTAGAAGTAATGATATAGGGACCCAACCAGTTTAAAATTTCCATTTCTTTTCTCAATCTACATTGGTATTTATCTAATTTGATTTTAGAATAAGCTCCCCCACCTCAAATTTTTGGGATTATGCACTTATCATAGTTATAACATAGTAATTTCTAATAGACCTTGAGGTGATTGAGTGTGAAACATAGTCATTTCTAATAGACCTTGAGGTGATTGATTGTGACTAGTTGTTTCTAATCTAAAATTTATAGTTATTGTAACCATGCAACTCAATACTCCTCGTCATCAATGATGTCTTGTAATTAGAGGCACAAGGAGGCATATAGATCTCGATAAGGAGGATGCATTTAGAGTTAAATACTATAAAATACATGGTAGTTCATGTGGGTGTGTAGATGTTGTAGTAATCCCACAATGAAGTATATTACTTAAAATTCTAATCAAAACTAGTGTCATTAACTATCTTCTTAAGGATTTTGATAATAATTTTATTAGAAGCCTCAGACTGGTCATTTCCTTGCATATAGTAATGAGTGGACCATCTATGTTAGAAAGGGAACTTAGTACAGATGGCATTGATATCCTTATTAATAAAGTACTTAATGTTATAAAAAAATTATGGTGGAAGCAATGCCATAATAACATATGATATGGTTGAGAATTAATTTACAAATATAATTCCTAATTAAATAAGTGTTGGGGATGTCTTCTACCCAATTAGTGAGATGTTCAGTATCAATGGTCTACTTATGACCATTAGACTATGTTGGATTAATATTCCCTATGAGACTGATAACCCATGTAGAGAAGGGTCATGGATTTATTATCAGTTGAAAATATTGAGATGGAACATGGATGAGATCACCATGCTTCAAACAAGTAACACATTTCTTGACATATTTTCATGCATTTGATTCCATGTTTGGTGAATAATATCCTATGAAAATAAGCTTTTTGGAAATGACTGTTCCACTATTGTGTGCCCACATATGTCATTTTCAATGTCTTTGATGGCCAAATCAAAATATCAAAAATATAAACAACATATAAAATTTATGTTATAGTGATGCAAATGGTTATGAAAAAAAACCTACATTCCACCATCCCTGGCTCTGATCTTTTCTTGATCTCTACTTACCAATGCCTTGCTTTATTCTTGAGTTTTAATCTATAAATAGTCTTTCAACTTCCCATTGGCCTTGATAGCCTCCTCATTCATGAACCTATTTAATAAGAACCATTTAATCATTTATCATTGTCCTTAGACCCTCCATAAACCTCACACTCATCCACTCATATCATTTCATTTATTTTCCCATGTCTTTTCACTCACTCACTTATTAGCTTCACATTAGTTAATAGCTCCTTCAAGGATTGAAAACTCAAATCTTATTTTAAATCTTATGATTACAATATTATATCATGTATGGCATCTAATATTCATAACATACTTTCCTAAACCCATTTGAGCCTTTCACTCACTCGCTAACATTAACTTACCACCTCAAACTCAATAGTGAGACTACTTTCTTGTAGCCTTTTTTTACACTAGTCTCTTTAGTTAGAACATTATGTTAGTCATCCAAAAGATATGGGACTATATTTGGTCACCCTCTATCTTCATATTACTTCCAAATAATTTTCATAACCTAAATCTTTATGATAATACCCTTTCTCTTGTAACTACTTGCCAATTAGGCCTCTTATCCCTTATTTCACTTACTCGGTCACTAAATCCATATCGTACAGTACTTTACTAGTTAAAAAACTCTTTAATCATTATATAAATACCCAAAAATGTATGATTAAAATTTTTTAAGGAATTTTCATGGTTATAATGAAAGATAATGAATTTTCAAGAATGAAATCCTAGCTAGGCTAATGGGCTTGACTGTGTAGGCTAAGAGGTAAAAATGCAATATCTTTGGTCTAAGATCATTTAAAAATATTATAATACCTTCCCAAGGTCTGTGATAATAATTTACACCTCTCTAAATAGATAATTATCCTTAATAAATATTGTTATGTATTACAATGAGCAAAACATAGAACTATGAGTCCTCTTGTAGGATTGTGTAATGGTTTTAGTGATCCTTTTTTACTTTAAAGAAATACTAAGAATTTAAATGGGATATTATAAATAATTGTTCTCCTTCCACTTGTAATAAGACTTAAACAACTCACTTTCTCAAAAACATGTACTCCTTCCTTGACATTCTGACTAAGCAAGAATAGGGGTTTTGATTGAGTAAATAGGGTTCTACTTACATGTGGATTGTGCATTGAAGATTTATCATTTGTCTTGCATTCAAACCATAAAATATACCATTATAAAAATAATAATATTACCTCAAGACCATATCTAGTATAAAAATGGACTTCTCGGTACAAATACTCCAAGAAACATTAAGACATCACATTCTTTGACTATCTCAGTCCACAACATGATTTTCTTCTCTAAGAGATTTTATTTTAGGTTCCTTTTATATGAAATACATTAGATGATCACATGAAACTTATCATGATTTACATATACCTTTATATTATTATAAAATGTTCTTTCTTACACCAACAATCATCAACTCCCTTAAATCTTTCCCTTTCTTGATTGTAACCTACAATCTCTTACTCAGACCTCTAACCAACACAAAGAAAGATATATGCACAATCTCAAGGAATGTCTAATAATTTAGAAAAAAATAATAATTAAATTTAAATTTTATAGGATATAAATTAAAAAAACATCTCTTTTCTTATCAACAAACATCATTCATATTACTTATGCAATCCATATTTGGACTCTGTTCTTCATGAAGAGTGTACAATCTTCTTTGTTGATCCATCTCACTCTTCCATTATTAAAGTTTCATTCTTCCATCCTATCCTAATCTCCAACCACATTTTCATACCTACATTATAACTTATTTTTTATTTCATCATGCCCTCTTTCCTAATATCTTGGCAACTGTTATGCAAAGCTCTCTTACATAGCCAACTCAACGTAGGAGTGGTATTTACACTTGAACACAACTCTTTATTTTTCATGAAATTTAAGGAATTAAGTGTAAAATTTATTCAAATTTTTTTTTCATGACTCCTTGGACCCTTTTAAAAACCTTATCTCTCCTACTCACTTCATATTATGCCCCATGGTCATATGCTTAGGTTTAGGATTTGAAGTTTCAAACTTTCACTTTCAGAGGTAAAGTTACAAGTACATACAAAACACACTCCTTATGAATCATGATGACTATAAAGGAAAAAAATGGAGCCTATAAGATCCTTCACACACACCTATATCCCAAAATAGATCATTTATGAGCCCTAACTAGCATATGAAAATTGAAAATTTGCTTTGACCTACATTTTCCTGCATCATACTCCTTAATAAGGTAATAATTGAGTTTTAATACAAACTTATTCTTTCTCTTCCTCCAATTATTCTTCATTTATATTTATTTTCTACCTTCCTCTTTGTTTTTCTCATGTCCATCTTTCTCAATTCTAGCTTTCTTAGTCTTCATTATTTTATTCCTTTCCTTCTTATTCCATCTTCTTTTCCTCAACTCTTTCTCAACTGTAAGTATTCATGATTCCATTTAATTTTCAGTCAATTCATGGTTTTCATAATATTATTCATCCTTATTTAAAGCTACACCTATATAAACAACATCATCCATGTGCATTTAATGAGTGTCATGAGGCCAATTTACCTCTTTACTAGCTCCTTGAGCTTGAATGCTTGGTTTGAGTGTTCTCTCAGATGTATTTTTACTCATATCAATCTATTTATCCTCTTCAATTATCTTACCTTTTGGACATGTTTATTGTAAACATTTTCCGCTATCTTCTTCATTCTTTGGTTCATCCAAATTTTTTACAATATCATCATGAAAGCTAGTTATATTCTTATCTTGTCTTGGATTCATTTTCTTATCTTTGTCATGCTTTATCATGAGCTCTTATGTATAATCCCCTATATTCCTACTTTTATTATGATATTCAATCTTCTCTTGATTCTATATAAGTGCACTATCCATATCATCTATGCTTGTCATTCCTTGTTTAATAGTTTTGTCAGTGTCTTCATGGCTGTTAGCATTTATACCATTAAGCTTTTCCTCATTTGACTCTTTTTTGAGCTCATTCATGAGATTCTCATGCTCCTATTCACATACATTCAGCCCTTTTAATGGAATAAATAACTTTTATATAATCTTTAATTCCTATTTCAACATGAGAGAATCTATCTTTCCATGATCTTCATAAAATTTAGGACCCTATTGTCCATCTTCTTCAAAATTTTACTATATATCAAGATGTGTAGTCATTTATTCTTCATTATCCACCAATGATTCATCTATATTTGAATTTTAACTCTCACCTTGATGCCCATTTATGTTTATTGACATTATTTTCCATGATTTATAGTTTC
The DNA here is from genome assembly GCA_037957365.1 of Torreya grandis. Taxonomy (NCBI): domain Eukaryota; kingdom Viridiplantae; phylum Streptophyta; class Pinopsida; order Cupressales; family Taxaceae; genus Torreya; species Torreya grandis. The sequence continues at coordinate 1,677,128 of JARHVA010003998.1, forward strand.
TTTTCATGACCTCATTTATTTATTCAAAGAGAACATCATCAAACTTATCATAATGACTTTCTTACCTTTCCACTTGCTTGTACTCTCTTCACACTCTTCATCTTAATTATTCATTTTATTACTCAACTAAATCATCATTCCTTTATTTTTATTTAGTTCCATGGATTAAATTTGATTCTTAACTTTACAACTTTATTATTTCCCCATGTTCTCTTGGAGTGTACCTGTAATACTAGATTTTTATACCCTTTTCATGCTCTTCATTACCTATTTTCTACCTTTCACATTTTTGGATTGAGATTGGTTTATTATATCACATTCTTCATGATTATTTTCTTGATAATCTATCATGTTAACTTGATGTAACATGCCCTTTACTCTTTTCTTCCTTGTTTTCTCTTGTCTTTCACCTAAATTATTAGCTTGAATGAACTCCTGCTTGAGGTTTACCTTATTCATCTCATTAACTGATTCCTTGATCCACTTAGGCACTACATATATATATGTTCTTATACTATCCTTGAGATTTTTATTTTTATTTTCAATTTACCAACCTATATATTAGCATCCTTCTTCTCATATGAACAATTAGATTCAATTTCTAAACATTCATTTACCTCTTTGAAGGACTGCTACATGGTTATTTCCTCTCTCATGTCTACATGGTTTTCCATAATTTCTTCTTTGTGAGCTTCTTCTCTTGATTCAACTACAATTCTTTTCAAAGAATCATGGAACTCTTCTTCTATCTCATCCTTAGCATGTTGAGAATCTTTAGTACTCATCATGTTACCTTCTACAACTTGTCTTCTTCCATTGTCATCTTCATTCATCTTAATGGGTAATTTACTTGACCCATTTCTCACAATCTTTAAGGACTCAATTTTGACCTTCATAAAAAAATTATTTAAACCTACATACACACACTTCAAGGAAATTTTATAATATAAAACAAGAGACCAATAAGTCTATATGAATGCCTTTTTCATAGACATTCTCCTCTTTTTATGTTTTCTTCCTTGAGTGCTTATTTTAACACTTCTCTCTCCATGTTATCCTCAATGAGAACTCTTTTATCACATTCTCTTTCATGTTTCTCTCTTGTACTCTTCATTCTTCATACCTCTAGGGCTATGCTCTCTTTGTTCTTCTCTTTCCTTAAGGCATTCACCTTATGTCATTTCTCTCTCATGAGTATCTCTATCAGCCACTTCACTCTCCTTTTCATATTACAACTAAACCATTAATTTTATTTATCCTTCATGAGCTCTATCTTCTTAAAACATTTCCCCAATTCTCTTCTTATCTCTTTCACTTCCTCTTCTATATCCATTTTATCTCTTTTTCTTCACTTCTTAGGCCTTACTTGGACATATCACTTAGCAAGATTACCTTCTTGATATTTTAATAACTCAATTGGGTCTCCTTATATTTATATATTCATTTGTCTAGGACTTTTATTAACTCTCTTTACTCTCACTTGGAGTCTTCCTCCTCTCTCTCAGGATCTTCAATGCTCTTTCCACTCTATCTTCTCTAGATCTCTCTTGACTAGTCTCAAGTCCTTCACATTGGAATTAGGGGATTTGCATTCTTCCTCCACCAATCTCAAATTTATCTATATTGAACTTATTAGGTCATACCTGCATCCACACTCTCATTTATCATAATATCTCTATAATTTCACTTCATGCAATCTTCATAACATTCTTTGCCTATCTCAAATCAAAATTCTTTAATAACTAAAAATAGAATTAAACCAATAACTTACCTTTACATAATAAAAAAATTATGCAAATGGTTATGAGAAATAACTTTCATTCCACCATCCCTATCTCTGATCTTGGATTGATCTCAACTTACAAAAACCTTGCATTGTTTTTGAGATTCAATCTATAAATAGTCTTTTAACTTCTCACTAAGCTTGATAGCCTCCTCATGCATGATGTTATTTACTAAGAACCACTGAATCATTTCTCATTTTCCTTAGACCCTCCATAAACCTCACACTCATCCACTCATCTCATTTCACTCATTTTCCCATCTCCTTTCATTCACTCACTTACTAGCTTCACATTAGTTAATAGCTCCTTCAAGGATCAAAACCTAAATTCTTGGTTTAGGTCTTATAAATAAAATATTATATCATGGATGACCTCTCATGTACAAAAAATACTTACCTCAACCCATTTTAACCTCTCACTCACTTTCCAACATTCACTTATGACCTCAAAATCAATAGTGAGACTACTTTCTTGTAGCCCTTTTTTACATTGGTCTCCTTAGTTAAAACATTCTATCAATCATCTATAATATATAATCCCGTATTTTGGACCCATAATCCTTATTCCCAAGAGGTTTCATAGCCTATATCTTTATGAAAATAGCCTTTCTCTTGTAACCACTTGTTAGTTAGGCCTCTTATCCCTTCTTTCACTTACTCAGTCACTAAATCCATACCATACATTACTATACTAGTTATAAAAATATTTAATCCTATTATAAATGCCCAAACATGTATTATTAAAATGTTTCAAGACATTTTAATGGTTATAATGAAATATAATGGATTTTCAAGAATGAAACCCTAGCTAGGCTAATGGGCTTGACTATGTAGGTTGAGAGAGGTAAAACTATAATATTTTTGGTTTCAGATCATTTCAAAATATTATGAGACCTTCCCAAGGTCTATGATAACAATTTACACCTATCTAAATATATAATTAACCTTAATAAATTCTTTTATGGATTAAAATGAGCAAAACATAGAACTCTAAGTCCTCTTGTAGGACTATGTAATGGTTTTAGTGATCCTTTTATACTTCAAATAAATTATAAGACTTCAAATGGGACATTATCAAAAATTGTTCTCCTTAAAATCTTAATAATAATTAAACAACTCAATAACCACTGACTTTCTCAAAAACATGTGCTCCTTCTTTGGCATTCTGACTTAGCATGAATAGGGGTTTTGACTGAGCAAACAAGGTTCTACTTGAATGTTGACTGTGTATTGAATATTTAACATTTTTCTTGCATTAAAACCATAAAACATACCATTAAAAAAGTAATACTCTTACCTATATACCATATCCAATATAAAAATGGAATTCCTCATACAAATACTCCAAGAAACATTAAGACATCACATTCTTTGACTATCACAGTCCATAAGAGGATTTTCATATCCAAGAGATTTTATTTTAGGTTATTTCTCCATGGAATACACTAGATGATCACATGAAACTTATAATGATTTAGATATACCTTTATATTTTTAAATAATGTTCTTTCTTACACCACAAATCATCAACTCTATTAAATCTCTCACTTTCTTGACTATAACCTAAAGTCTCTTACTCAGGCCTATAACCAACAAAAACATATCTATATTCATAATATCAAGGACTTTATAATAACTTAGAAACACAATAAAAGTTCAATATAAAATTTTAAGGATATAAATCAACAAAAAAAATATCTTTTATTATTAATAAATATCATTCACATTACATATGCAGTCCATATTTGGAATCTATTCTTCATAGAGAGTGTACAATCATCTTTCTTGATCCATCTCACTCTTCAACGAAACATATCTCTTTTCTCATTAACAAACATCATTCACATTACATATGTAGTCCATATTAGGAATATATTCTTGATAGAGAGTGTACAATCTTATTTTTTCAAAGTTTCATTATTCCCTATTATCCTACTCTCCAAAAGCATTTCCCTACCTACATTACAACTTATTTTTGATTTTATCATGTCAGATTTCCTAATATCTTGGCAACTTTTATGCAAATCTCTCTTACATGGCCAACTCAACATAGGAGTGGTAATTACACTTGAACATTACTCTTGATTTTTCATGAAATTTAAGTAATTAGGAATAAAATGTATCCAAACACTATTTTCATGACTCCTTGGAACCTTTTACAAATATTCTCTCTCTTATTAACTTCATACTATGCCCCATCATCCTTTTATGCTTAGGTCTAATATTTGAATTTTTGAACTTCCAATTCTAGAGGGAAATCTCCAAGTATATACAAAATAAACTCCTTATGACTCATCATGAATCTAAAGATAAAAAATGGACCCTAAATGATCCTTCACACACACCTATATCTTAAAATGGATAATATATGACCCCTAACTAGCATATGAGTCTTCAATAATTGAAAATTATCTTTGATGCCTAGATGCTCTTGAATAACATAGCCTCTATGAAAAATTGTACCATCAATAAGGGTATAAAATAGAGGTTTTTGGATAAAATATTTACGTTGGGATCATAATATATAAACCTAAGTGTGTGTGATCATGGAGGAAAATGTAGATATCATGATACCATGCTGAACTGGGGTAAAAAATCTCACCTACTTTCTTATACTCAATATGATAAAATGTTGGGATGGTGGCTTGTTCTATCATGAATTGATATTTATAAACATCTAATGACATTTCAAGAAGTGACCCAATGGTTTCCATCACATCTATTGACCTATTGTTGATAAATCATTATTTTAAGCTACCCACCATGGTCTTATATGGCATAAGTTTTTCATTCTTAGTTTTATAGTGAATATTGACTTGGTTGATGATTAAATGTGATTCACCAAAGACCAAAAAATGTTTAATGTTCCATTGGATATCAATCCAAACTCTTGTAATGATGGTATCATACTCTACAATGTTATTATCATAATAAATTAAGGTAAGGATCCATCAAAATAAATTTTCCATTTTTTCAATCCATCAAAGGATAAGATGGACCCATCATGAAAATTTATGGTTAGTGGTTTGTTATTTGATAATGGAGCTTTTACAAGTTTATTTTCAAGTACTTGTCCTTTTATAGATTTTTTATTTTCATATTCAAGTTTGAAATCACTTAGTAACATGACTCATTTATCCAATGAGTGGTGTTTTAGATAAGAGATATTTGAGAAGTTCAACCTTAACAATAAGAATAGTCTTGTTGTTGAAAATGTAATGGCATAAGTTTTGTGAATCAAAGCCTTCTAATAGACATGAATTTTTAATGGGTGAATAAATATGTTCATAATCTACCAAGGGCTAGCTTAGATGATATGCATCCTGATCCCTTCCATTTTCATTATTCTAAGCCAATAGTGACCTTAGGACATGTTGAGTTGTATAAATGTAGAATAATAAAGTATATCCTAGGGTTAGAGGAAATAAAACTAGTGGATTGCATATATATTAATTAAATTATTCAAATACCTCTTAATAGTCATTATTCTAGTGAAATTTTGTGTCCTTATTAAGTAGATGTGTGAAAAGATGAAATATGTTATCCAACTTTGAAATAAGCCATTAGATAGCTTATATCTTCCCTTATAGACTACACCAATATTTTAAATTTTATGGAAGAGTCATCATAATAATAACTTTGACCTTAGCTAGATCAATTTCAATACTTCTTCTAAAAATTATTAGGCTCAGTGGTTTACTCGATGTAACCCTAATTACACATTTATTAGGATTTAACCACATGTATTATTTGAGTCATTTGAAGATTATATGTAGGACATTTATTTTTTATTATTGAGTCTTGTATTTTACTAATATTTCATTTATGTAATCTTCCATAATGTCATGTATCATGTCATGGAAGATTACTATCATGGTTCACTAATATGTGGCATCCAATTCTTCAAGACAAAGGCCCTAACCTATTAAGAAGACATTACCCATGGATGATGAACATTATATTGTGTTGGCATTAAATTTTAATTCAGATATGATTATATCAATAAAATCCATCCATAAATGATAACATTTCATGCCATTTTATGGAGTCGACTATTATTTCAACATTTGGCAATGGAAAATCAGCTTTAGGGTAGGCCTTGTTGATGTCACAAAAATATGTACATAGATGAATCCCCATTGGATTATTATTTATTTTTATAATATTTTAAATCCACTTAGAGTAGTCCATTGGATTAATAAACCCTACTTCTAAGAGTTTTTCAAGTTCTTTATTGACTAGGATGGCTATTCTAAGGTGAATTTTGTTGGGATTCAATATTTACATTGAGGTAAATTACTATTTTCAATCTATAAGTTATCAGATGGTTAATAAAATTATGTAATTATTAGATAGGTAGATATATTTTTATTATAAAAATATATCACATATTGTTAATATTTAGTTAGTTTGTTAGTGAGAGATTGTAGGGTTTCACTATCCCGAGTATAGGAAACATATTTCCTATATAACTATGTAATGTTGAATGGATTTAATATTCAAGAATATTTTTATTGAGGGTAAATTTATAAATAATTCATAGTGTTTAGTATGTGGTTTACATAATCTAACTCTACCCAAATTTTACATTTGGTATTATAGCAGGGAATCTCTATGAGAATGGTCTATTAGTCTATGTAGGGATAGCTCTGCTCTATTTCACCATATAATGGCAAACACAAATTGATATAATTTAATTTAGTTGTAGTTTGTACTAGTGCATTTATATATACCTAAAGTTTAGACCACAAGGTTGGTTAAGGATATAATATTACACAACATAAGTTTTTACAATTATTTAGGGTGCATTTTATCTCTCATTTTTCTCTATGTATTCTAATATATACATAGTTCTATACCTAGGTGATTTCTTCTGCACTTCATCATTTGTTGTGCATTCTTATTCATATATACCTATAGAATTATCATTGGAATAAACACCTCATTCATCTCAAAATATCCCCAACATGATTTTCACATCAATACATCATAGATTACTTCTAGAATGGAAATTTATTTCTCTCAACTTCGATCTAGTCATGATTTGCTTGGCCTCAACTCAAATTAATATTAAACTTATATATTATTGGTCAAAATTAAACCAAATGGAGCCCATTAGGATTTAGATAGCAGTGCATCTATCTCCATTAATATCAAGTCTAGTTTTGATGAAATAAAATACTCTCAGTTTTTTACACATAACAGATCCTATGCATAATCAATCTATTTATCAACTTTGTGAATCCCCATGTACATGATTGTTTTTCCTTCTTCAATTCACCAAATATCCTAGATTCTTACCATATAAAATCTATTTCATTTTGTTTTTGGGTTTTTAGATATCAAGACTAAAATTAAAAGTCATGAGTTTTTAGTTTCAAAGTTTTATGTTTTATTCAATTTGTTATATATATATATATATATATATATATATATATATATATATATATATATATATATATATATATATATATATATATATATATGTATGTATGTATGTATGTATGTATAGTTAGTTAGTTAGTTAGTTAGTTAGTTAGTTAATTTTACATGTGCTTATTAAAGTTGTTTTGGAATAGTGTTAATTCAATTTTAATAAGTCAAGAAGTCAAGTGATTTAATTATATAAATATATAAATAGTTTGTTTATTATATTTAGGTAGTGTGAGTTCATTTATTTTTAAGTGGTCATAAAGTAATTATATATTAATTTAGTATTATTAGATTTTTATATAATTATGAGTTTATTCAAGTTTATTGAGACCTATTATTAAGTTAAAAAGTCATTTTTTATGTTAATAAAATGTGTCAATATTAAAAATCAAAAATAGTGTTTAGGTCTTCTTTTAAATATGTCATTAGTCAAAATCTTTATTGTAAAAGATACATTATCACTCATATGCGATGTTTGAATTGTGGGGGGAGTCTTGTCATAAAAAATGACATGAAAAGGTTAATAATCATAACCGCATTGGTTGATTAAGCATATTGATATGGAGGAGGTCAGAAGCAATAGAGGAAGGAGGTTTTATAAACTTCTCATTAGTCACTAGTGATGGGGGCCATATGCTTTGACGGTGCATTTGATTTAAGTTTTTATCTTTTCAATGTGGTGTGAAAACCAAAAAAATAAGAAAATATGTAGTAAATTCCTATTCACTTTTGAGATCCCTATGTAATGCCTATTATGGAAGAATTGTATAATGTCTCTAAAAAAATATTCATGCATCATGATACTTATGGTTGTTGGTTAACCATTAAGAAAATCATCATTGTGGTTATTAGTAAACCACTTGTAAAACTATCCTATTACGGTTATTGGTAAACCAATTATAAAACAATTCTTGTTGTTAGCCTTTTTGAAAAAGAAAACCATCTAGATCATGAGGTCAGCTATGTTGGTGACATGTTACACTTCAAAAAATGAGATAAATTTTACCATGTAAAAAATAAAGGGGAGAATGTTGGGATTTAGTATTTACATTGAGGTAAATTACTATTTACAATGTGTAATTTATCATATGTTTAATATGGTAAGGGTATTTTTAGTAAGGTAGATATGTTATTATTATAACAATATATCTTGTGTATTGCTAATAGTTGGTTAGTTAGTTACTGAGATATTGTATGGATCTCATTTTCCCAAGTATAAGAAACATATTTCCTATATAACTATGTAATGTTGAATGTATTGAATATTTAATAAGATTATTATTAAGGGTAATTTTTTGAAGAATTTATAGTGTGTAGTCTATGGTTTTCATAATCTAACTCTACCCAAATTTTATAAATTTTATGCATTTTTTATTTGATAGGATTGAAATTAGGGTACACAAAAAGATGATGGACTAATAAATATAACACCAACATGTATGTGTATAAACAAGAAAATATGTCAATGAATTCTTTCAGAAGGGAAACAAAAAAAATTTACTCTTTCAGTGTGAGGTTTTGAGTATGATCATTTTGGGATTGTCTTATGTGACAATATCAACATCAATTACGTATTCAACAAGAAGTGTAGAGCCATATTAAAATTAGGTGGGTGCATAAATAATGTGGAATTATTCATCTTTTTTTGGATTTGTAGACTTGTCTTGTTCTCCCTAAAGGATGAATTTGAGTCATTCATTTTAGGTAGCAACCATGTTGTGTGCTAAGAAATCCATTTATCATGGCCTCATATGTTTCATGTTTATGGAAAATAATATCTACTCTAATGTCGATTATATTAGGATTGTTAATATTATGTACACTCATGAAGAGATTCAAATCCCATATCCATTGGTACCTTAGAAGTTTTCACCAATAAAAATGTATTTATTTTTTACTTATGTGATTACCTGATAGTTCCTCAACGAGGTTTTTTATAGGGGACATTGATTTTTTTACTGAGGGACTCTTTTTTGCCTCAAAAATAGGTATTAGAATATAAGATAATTTCATATCTTTTTGTATGATCCCATAAAGGGAAACTATCTCAAAGTCCAAAAAAAAGTTGATAGCCTCATGATTTTTAAAGATGTCTAAGGATATATGGTCTTGTTGGTTCTATTCTATGAGGTCAATATATTGTAGGTCTAAATGATGGTAAGGATGAAGTTGTCATCAAATATATTTCTCTCAACAAGCTCATAATTGAGGTTATAAAAGAACTATGTGTCATTATCAGAAGATTCATCATCAAAAATTATAGTACCATAACTAACGAGATCATAAGGATCACCCATAGGTGATTTTTATCCAACTCCATGACATCCTTTATACTCTAAAGGTGGGATAGACTCAAGAATCCCTTGTTCACTAAAACCTAGGCCTTTACCCTTTTAGTCCAAGTTCTCACATATCTTATTGGTGATGGGATTTTTTTCTCTAATATAATGAGGCTAAATCATCACCATATATCTAAGAATCATTAGAACATTTTACTTGCTCACTGTCTAGGAGACCCTTATTGACAAAAGAGAGGGAACTAACCTTATAAGAATAACTTTTATTCTACTAATACATGGTGGGCCTACCAATTTTTTTTGAGGAAGTGGGGATCTTTCTATATGTAAAGCATTTTTAATTGCATATTCCTCATAACCTTTATCTATGATTTTGATTTGCAAAGAAGCTTGAGGAGGTGTATTGTTGGATGTGGATGGTAGACTATCCAAATGGATATAGGAAGATGATTTATAAGTCGTTAGCATTTTCAAATTTAATTTTTTAGGGAAATTATCCATGATAGGGAAATGATTAAACTTTATATACTTTACCTCCAACATTTTGAGATATTGATATGTTTGTGGATCACTAGGGATTTTCACTTCCATTCTAGAGTGTGGAAACTTGATACATTGATGTAGAGTGGAGTGTAAAATGTACATATCATGAATCAATGGATTTCTAAGGAGGATGTTGTATGTTAAATCAATGTCCATGATGTGGAGGATGGTCTAGTGTGTGGCATGCCTAAACATGATAGGAAAATGAATAGTAATAGTTAACTCTCTATCAACATTGTATTATTATTTTATGGTGATGGTATTTTATTTTAATGTTACTTCAAATAACTTGATATAATTGATTATATTTAGTATGTAAATTTTTATCCCTAACCCATTGTCTATGAGTACCCATTTAACTTTGTGCATGGTGTCAATTGCCTTAATGTGAAGGGGGAGATTATGGAATGGTACCTTAGATGGAAGATCATTATGGTCAAATGTTAGATTTTTACACAAGGACAAATGTCCTACAAGCACCTAAGATTATAAAGGGTTAATGCTAGTGGGAACCTTTGACTATTGAAGTACTTCATATAAGACATCCTCATAAATAATGCATTTTTTTAGGAAATCTAATATGGATGTCTAAGCAAGATTTTCAAGTTATTTATTAAGGTCATATTTGTTTTCCATAAGTGGATGTAGACACTTATTAGATGCTATTTGAATTGAATGACCTCAGATAGTGACTTTTGAATGACAAATAACAATAATGCAATCTTGAGATTTGATTTTTATTATTGTAATGTGGTGGTCAATAATTCTACCAACAACAATGCCATAATTATGTGGAATCATATGATAATTTAGATTATTAGCATGGGTGTTTTGACCTTGGTTTTGTTTCTCATTCTAACATTGATTTTTCTAATCATGCTTAGGAAATAGAACTTAAAAAATTTGAATTTGTTGATTTTTAGAGATGAAGAATTGTTATCTAACTCAATTTCACCACATTTTACTATATCCTGAACATATTATTTGATATTCATCCATCTATTTGTATAATTGCCCTTGATCTTATGAAAATCACAATATTCATCTTTCCTATACCACTTTGGCCTGGGTTGATTTTAATTAAATAGATTTTTTTGTGGAAAGACAATCATGCTTGTTGCAACAAGTTTTTATAAAATAGTTTCCAAAGGATCTCCAAGGGTAGTGAATGTCCTTTATTGATATTATTTCTTATGCAGCTCCCATTGCATTGTATTAGTTGGAGTCTTTTGGACATTTCGAATATATTTGGATTTTATCACTCCATTTCCCACCACATTCTTTTTTTGTTGATAACTATTAGTTTTTTAGTCTTTGCTTGATTTTGATTATAAAAATATATAGACAATAGTTTTATTTAACCTTTTGAAACAAAGGCTTTCTCTATTTGTGCACCCTTTTCTATTTTTTCATAAAATCTATTTGCATAGTGTAGTTTTGTATAGAAATCCATTTCTTGATTTATATTCATAACAAATATATTCATTAATTATTTTTAAATAATGGAATTGGGGAATATTATAGATATGCATCACCATTGCTAAAATAAAGATGAGAAACTTTGCCCATTTCCTTATTTTTTGTTACAAAGGTATGTCAAGGTTAGATCTTGTTCCACATTGTATGAAAATTTTCATACAAATAATTCTAAAAATCTAGAAAAAGTGGTGATTGATCCCTTAAGAAAACACAAAAACCATTAAAGATCTTGGCCACCCAAGCTTTTAGGGAATTGTTTTTGTAAAAGGATGCCATTTTAATAAAAAATTTGGCATGACATGAATTATTTTCATGATCCATTGGGTAATTCTTTCATGTTAGAGGTACAATCACTAAGAGGGGGAGGGGTGAATTAGTGAGCCTAGATATTTTAGTTTCAATTATAGTCCTTTAAACTATTAACTAATTATCATATATCAACATGATCAAGAAACATTAACAAGAGAGATAATTCATTCAATGCATACACAAGATCAAACACATAACACATAGTTCTTATGGGAAACCCACATGGGGAATAATACCCAATCTCAATCATGAAACATAAATGGATTAATATCCTATAATAAATTACAAACAAGAGACTAGTCAACTCCTTCAGAGCAACAAACCTTGATCATATCCTCCTGACCAAAGGTATTTAGTGAAACCCCTATTTTACAAGGAGAAACTACCCCTAAGAATGATCAACTCCTTTAGACCCTCCTTTGAAAACTGCTACCTTAAAACTAATGTCTTCAACACCTAATGACGGATATCTATTTATCACTCTTCACCTTCACTCTTTCATCCCATACTCCCTATTGGCCAAATCATATTACATATTTCTACCAACACACAAAGATAAATTAGGACACATTACATATCCCAACTAACCCCACTCTCTAGATATTTACTCATACTCACTTCATCACACCTAAAATAATTATATCACCATAAAAACAATCTAAATATGAGTTCATTCACATAAAGCATACTCTGATCTTCCTCACAAACCAACCTCCAAGATTATACAAACATCATCTATCCTTCACTCACACTTAAAAGCATCAAACCTGTAAGATCACTTCTTATGACATAGAAATATGACCTAAAAATCATACACACAATCATGAACCAACTCTACTCATCAACCCATCCACTTTTTACACTTCCTCTCTTTGCTCCTCAACTCTTCACACTCTACTCCACTCACACAAGCCTCTTTTCTCATCTTCAACCTAAAAGAGAATTATTCTACCATCAGAATTATGACCTACAGGTCATACACATAGTCCTCAATATAATCTTCTCATCAATCCAACCATTGGGCACACTTAGTCTCAAATTTTATTCACTTCAATGAATATTTTCCACACTCAAGCCTCTACAAATCTCTCTCTAAAAAAATCTAGAAATAAACATCTTTGATTCCACTATTTATAGATCATTCATGATCATCACTATTTTAGTTAGGCATTATACATGCCTTAACCCTTAAGGCATCTATCTCATTGAGACACAATTCAAAAAAAATCTTCATAGATTGGCCATAGCATCTATGGGTCACCATTTAGAAGATACACCTTTTAATAAGGCCCTTGTGTCTCTTATATGTCTTATGGAGACCTATTCACCCATTTAGAATATCAATGAGAAAAACAAGAGCATAGGACCAATTTAAAAAACATAGGTCCACACTACATGACTCAGTCATCCTCAAATTATTACAATCATCATTACACTCTTCTGTGTAAGCTCAATTAACATTATGTGCACATAGTCACAATGAATGAATACACAATCAAATTTTAATGTTTTTTTCATAATGAATATGATTGTTCAATCCATAATAATTCACACATATCATCCTCATAGAGTCTACAACACTCCCAAAAATCTAATCCATCAAGAGATACCAAAATAACATCAATACGATCTCAAACAATCTTCTCAAGTCATTTATAGTCCATGAACAAACACATAGTCAACTGTGAACCTTAAAATATTTGAATATAAAATATTATAGATATTCAAATTAGGTTCATTATATGTTCCATGGAGTCCTTTTAATATATTTTTTTATAACATCAGTGAATTCATCTTGGATTGAAAGATATAGTTGAAATATAGAGCACTAGTTTTTCCTTTGAAAATTCAAATATTCAAATGCAAATGGTCACAGTTAAACCTAAAACACCATGATTTCATCTCATGTCTTCACTAATTATATGCAGATGCATCATCAATCTTGTTTTATATTTAACACACAGGTACCAATGCTTGAATGTTAGACCTTGAACATGTTGACCTCATCTTGTGTAATCTAGAAACTTTGAATCCACATGCTCCATCAATATTTTGTATATAGGTCAATATTTAAAAATGATAAAAAAATATCACTTTGACCTCTTTAATTTAATACATACCATTTATTTCTATTTTTATGATCTCCCATTTACCATTGTTCATTTGAATAAGCTCAATCTTTATCTCTACTCAATGTTAGACATCATGCACTTATCCTCATCTCGCTACTTCCTGACTTCTTGGAGAAATGTGCACCATCGATGTTACTTAAAATTTAACATGTGAAAATTTTACTTTGGAAACCTTAATTATATTCTTAGAAGGCTAACTCTGCATAGTCATATCTTTTGTTACACTTGGATGCATGATCTATAATTTTTATCATATGATATCCTTACATAGGAGAATCCAACTATATAACAGTCTAATCTTGAAACCTTTGTGTGTGTGAGATATAATGGAATTAATCTACTCACTTAGATTATTCTACCATAAATGCAACTATGTCAAAACCTACCTTGAAGGCCAAATTTATCCATGAATATATTTTGACACACTTCATTACATGATCTAAAATTTAACGTAAATTAACTAGGCTAAAAAATGAACAAACCCATATAATCAAATTATCCTAAAACTACCACACATGCAAAATATAACTACATAAAAATTCATACCTAACTTTTCTTTCCATATGAAAATTTGGCTAAGTATGGGAAAACACAGTCAAACTACTTAGGAACCCAATTTTGCACTTGCATATCTTTTGATGCATTTTATCACATGATCTAAAATTTAGCACATAAAAACTAAGCACAAAAATTTAAAAAACACATATGATCATTTTTTCAAGACACCTCCATTCATGTGAATGTTGAAATAATCAACATGCTTACTTGGCTCTTCTTGAACCCTTTGTAAATTTGGCCAAGTATGGGAAATTAATGAATTCTATTTGAGAAGCCAAATTTTCACCCTCATATGTTTGACCATGCTTTGATGCATGACATATTTATCACATAGTAACTAGGTACAAATTTTATCACAACAATATGACCAACTCCCCCTAACTCATCCACATGTGGTAATGGTGATGCCATCAAATTGTTTTCTCAAATTTTATACCATTAGACCCAAAATGTCTAGATGAAAACTATAGACAACCAGATGAATTCCACTTATGCATATAAGTACTCAAAGCATATAAAATATCTAATCAAACCCCTTACACATTATCTATACTCCATACACATCCCTAAACATCTCTAATCATGCCAAAATTGAAGATCAACCAAACCAACTTCAAGCACACTAGAACAAGCACATTCCACTCTTTGTCATTGTCACTTAGGATATCAAAGCACTTTATCCACTCACTAGGAAACATCCATGACATCACCATTACATCATTTAAAAATATCCAACAATCTTCCCCTTTTTCATTTATGTCAACAAACATCATATATAGAAATATACAACTCACCTTCTCTCTCTTGAAGCACTCCCACAATAAAAACTTTCTCCCTCTCTGACACAATGATAAAGTGGGCACCAACTGATCATAAGGAAATAAAAATACCATAAATAAGATGGAAACATATTATAAATATGATACAAACTCCCCCTTACCTTGAGCCTACTTTTGTTTGCCTTGATAACTTCCTCTTACTCCATGCCAACACTTTCTTCAACTAAGCACTACAACCAATGAAGAAATAACACACACACCCACATAAATCTAATGGAACACATCAAGAAATATTTGATAAGGACTATCCCTAATAACTCTGAGAAATGACATCACTTGAGTATCTTTAGATCTTCACACACCATTAGGAACCACCACACATACTTTCTAGCCTTCTCTCTCAAGCTACCATAAAGACAATCAACATAACTTCATGCTACTCATCAAATAGGATAAATATTATCAATAAACCTAATAACTCTTGATGAAATAAACATACCTTGATATTTTGGATTAACTAAGCAAAAATCACTCTTCTTCACACTAGGCTTGTCTTAGACTCCTTGTAGCCCTATCTAGAACTTGTAGAGCCCACACCATTTAGTAAATAATTATTTATGACCTAAAACTTCATATATATAACACTCTCTTATGCCCCCTAAAGGACACCAATTTGTAATAATTTTTCTCATCTTTTGAAGTATACTTCCTTCATAAACCAACTATCTAATTATGCCTCCAACTTGATAAAAACATGAATAACTTGAAAACCACAAACCTAAAAATCTATATGAAACTTGATTTGATAACCCATTTGGTCTATTAAACCTATTTATAAGCCTCATACCTCAAATTATAAGGTAAACCACTTTTCTAGAAGAGCCCAAAACCTTAGAATCTCAAAACAAACAAGGTCAACACAACACCTTCCAATCAATGTCCACCTCTAAAACTTCTTCTACACCTAGAGACAACCATTACATACTTTTGGACCAAGTTTTGAGCTTCCACACCATTGGGAACCTTGATTTCCTATAACCCATTTTAGGACTTACAAGCTCTTAAACATACACTAAGAAATTTGAGAGCTAACAAAAATATCCAAATTAACTTCAACATACCTTTAGATCACAAAACCACATGGAGCATGCTATATTAAGGTCAACAGACCTTTCTATGCAAAAAGATCATTTTGACAAATCACAAATCATCCTTTGCCATCTAGGAAACTTCAATCTGACCTTGTAGACTGCTCCATATACAATTATCAATAACATAACATCATTATGACATCAACACAACATATCTTACACCTAGACATACCTTATCCAAATAAAAATAGTCATCTTTATCCTTTTAGGACTTTCATAAAAAAAACCACAAAAACACTTTCTTCTCTACTAAAAGGAGTCTCTTAAGAAGCATAGACAGAGACACTTCACATATGCTCCCATTCACATAATGCACATCTTCAAGTTGTTGAACTTATATGGCATACCCAACTATTCAAAAATCCTTTAACATGATTAGCAATATCTAGAACACAATCCTAAAATAAATTCCTTCAACTTATAGGCTTACCTAGCATCTACCATAAACTGATATGCAGATAGATATTTGAAACTCACCTTTATACCAAAGCATCCAAACCATGACCAACAATCTAACTTTTCAATATAAGACCACTAAGATTATTTACAAGCTTTGTTTCTCTAAATAATAGATATATATAATGAATTCACAAACATACCTTGTTTTCATACCTTCTTATCAAAAAAAAATTTGATAGCCACCAAGCTTCCTCTGAATGACAAGTGTCTCCTTAAATATAGAGAGAGACACCCCTTTTGACTTAGTGAGACTTAAAGTCCCAAAACTCTGGATACTCCCATATCTTCATACCTTTTTCTAACTTTCAGTCTAGCTTCACTTTGAAAGGATGCTTGAATTCATTTTTTTCTTTAGATTTGTTAATAAAAATAGACAACATAAACTTTTATCTTCCCTTCATATCTAATCCTTTTTCCACCTTGGAAAATAATCCATCAATCTTCTTAGAATCAACAGGGTTAGTATTTTTAGTATTAACTTCCTCAAGTCTCCATACCATAGTTTAAATCTTCTTGTCTTCTATAGTCATCTTACCTACTTGATCCTTGAGCTTATCCTAATATAAAACAGAGCCTTCTAGAGTAACTTTCTTATCAACCATATGACTAGAAGAATTGGAAATTATTACCTTTTGTTTCCATAATTAAGTTTATCCTTTTTCAAACCTTCTAGGAATTCTATATCCTTTTATATACCTTGAAGACCTATTAACACCATTTGGACATAATCTAGCAATATGTCCACTTTTATGACAACTAAAACAAATAACATCATTCATGCCTTTTGATATATTTGAATTGTGATCAATCTTTGGCTAAAAATCCTTCTATCATAGCTCCATGAATTTCCATACTTGACTGCCTTCATTCTATAATCCTTATCTCTATGACCATACTTATTACATTTATAACAATGACCATGAAATAAACTAGCATATCTTGAAATTTGGTTATCCAACTGGTTTTCTTTCATTGATCTTGACCTGATATAAATTATTTTAATCTTCCTCAAGCTTACTTATCTTGATAAAAAATTGCTCATGCTCATCCATCAATGAACCCATCTTGGCTTCCAATTGAATTCTCTCATCCTCTTTATGTCTTACACTTGAAATTGCAGCCATTAACTGACCTCTAAGAACTTAGATAGTCTCTTTATCACTCTTAGCTTCTTTATCCATGTCATCCTTTATTATACATACTTCATCTATCAAACTTCCCTCAAGATAAATGACTTGTGATTTAATACCTTTGATCATATTTCTCATCTTATGATTCTTCTTCTTTTACTCCTTTAGTTCACCAAGTGCACCCATGAGCTCATCTTCTAGATCAACTTATTCTTCACTATCATGGAAAACTTATTCATAACACATGATGTCCATTTCTTTTGAATAACTTTCCTCTTTTGAACCCAAAATTTTATTGGTATCTTATAGATGATCCTTGAGGTTATTGATAACCTTCTCATCCTCTTTAGAATCTTTCTTCAAAGTAGATATTTATTCTTCAAGTGTGTTGATCATAGCCTTCCACTATTAATTTTCTTTGTTCAACTACTTAGCCATCTTTGTACCTATTTAGGATCACCTTCAAGATATTAGGCTTCCTCTAAAGGACCCACTCTAATACCAATTATTAGATGTATAATCACTGAGATGGGGGTGAATCAGTGAGCCCAGATATTTCAATTTCAAATGTAGTCATTTAAACTATTAACCAATCAACATATATCAACTTGATCAAGCAACATTAACAAGAGAGCTCATTCATTCAATGATTACAAGATCAAACACATAACACATAGTTCATGTGGAAAACCCTCATGGGTAATAAAACCCACTCTTAAACCTATAACACAAATGGACTATTATCCTATAAAAATTACAAACAAGAGACTGGTTAACTCCTTTAGACCAATAAACCTTGATCATATCCTCTTGAACAAAGGTATTTAGTGAAACACCTATTTCAAAATAAGAAACTACCCCTAAGAAATATTAACTCCTTTATAACCACCTTTGAATAATTCTACCTTAGAACTAATGTCTTCAACACATGATGATATATCTCTATTTATCACTCTTCACCTTCACTCTTTCACCAGATACTCTCTATTGGTCAAATTACATTACATACTTGTACCAAAACACAAAGATCAATTAGGACACATTACATATCCCAACTAACCCCACTCTCAAAATATTTATTCACACTTACTTCAACACACCTATAGCAATTCTATCACCACAACATCAATCTAAACATGAGGTCATTCACATAGACCATACTCTAATCTGCCTCACAAACCAACCTCCAAGGTCACACAAACATCACCTATCCTTCACTCACACTTCAAAGAATTAAACATGAAAGATTAAATGTTATGACATATAAATATTACCTATAGGTCATACACAAATCATGAATGATCTCTACTCATTAACCCATTCATTAGGCACACTTCCTCTCTTTACTCCTTAATTTTTCATTCTATTCCACTTGCACAAGCCTCTTCACTCATGTTCAACCTACAATATCAATATTCCACCATCATAATTATTACCTATAGGTCATACACATAATCCTCAATCTACTATGCTCATCAACCCAACCATTGGGCACAATCATTCTCCTTTTTTCTTCACTTTAATGAATATTGTCCACACTCAAGCCTCTTCAAATCTCTCTCTTAAAAATCTATAAACCACCATATGTTATTTCACTATTTATAGATAATTCATAATCATCACCATCTTGGTTAGTGATTAGACATGACTTAACCCTTAAGGCATATATCTCATCAAGACAAAGTTCAAAAACAATCTTCATAGCATGACCATAGCATCAATGGGTCACCCTTAAGTAGCTATACCTTTTAATAAGGCCCTTTTAGCTCTTATAGGTATCATGAAGACCTATTCACCCATTTATCACATTAATGAGAAAAACAAGAACATAGGACCATTTTCAAAAACATAGTTCCACACTACATAACCCCTTAGTCATCCTCAAATGATTACAGGCATCACTGTAATCTTTTATGCAAGCTCAATCAACATTTTATGCACATAATCACAATCAAAAAATACGTAGTTGACTTATAATACTTTTTTCATATTTCATATAATTGGTAAATCCTTCATAATGCACATAAAGCATCCTCATGGAGACTACAACACTCCCAAAAATCTAATCCATCAATAGATATCAAAATAACATCAATACAAGCTCAAAGAATCTTCTGGGGTCACTTACAGTCTATGCATGAACACATAGTAAACATTTAACATTAATATAGTTGATTATAAAACCTTCCATATCTTCAAATAAATCTCATTAGATTCATCATGGAGTCCTCTTCATCTTTTCTTTTTATAGCATGAGTAAATTTATCCTAGATAAAAATATATAGACAAAATATCGAGCACTAGTTTTTCCTTTACAAATTCAAATATTCAAATGCAAATGGTCATAGTTAAACCTTGAACACCATGATTGTATTACGTGTCCTTTCTACTCAAATTAAACATGTATTTTTAATCTTGTTTGATCTTTGACACATAGGTGTTAATTCTCAAATGTTAAACCTTGAACATGTCGACTTCATCTCATGCAATCTAAAAACATTAACTAAATATGCCTCATCAATATTCTACACATATCTCAGTCTTTAACAATGCTAAACAACTATCACTTTGACCTCTTGATTTTAATATGCACCATTGATCTCTATCTATATGATATCCTTCTCACCACTAATCCTTGAAAGAAGCTAGAACTTTATCTCTGCTCAGCATTAAACATCATGTACTTGTCCTCATCTCATTAATTCCTTACTTCTTGGAGTAAAACACACCATTTATGTTGCTCAAAATTTAACACATGAAAATTTTACTATGGGAACCTTACTTATCTGCATGGAAGGCCAACTTTGCATAGTCATCTTTTACTGTGCTTGGGTGCATGATCTATAATTTGGACCATATGATCTCCTTACATAGGAGAATCTAATCATATAACAATCTACTCTTGAAATATTCACATGTGTGAGATATAATTCCATTAATTTTCTCACTTAGATTATTTTTCCATAGAGCCAACTATGTCAAAACCTACCAAGAAGGCCAACTTTATCCATGCATATCTTTTGATGCACTTCATCACATGATCTAAAATTTAGTGAAAATAAACTAGGCTCAAAACTAAACAAACCTATATGATCAACTTCTCATAAAACTACCATATATACCAAATATAACTACATCAAAATAACTACCTATATTTTATTTCCATATGTAAATTTGGCTAAGTATGGAAAAACATAGTCAAACTATCTGAAAGCCCAACTTTACACATGTATATCTTTTGACACACTTTGTCGCATGATCTAAAATTTAGTACATAAAAAATAGGCATAAAAATAAAAAAACCCATATGATTATTTTTCCTAGACACCTACACATGTGTGAATTTTTACATCATCAACATTTTTACTTAGCTCTACTTCAAACCTTTGCAAATTTGGCTAAGAATTTATTGAATTATGTTTGAGAAGCCAAATTTGTGCCCTCATATATTTAACCATGCTTCAATACATGAGCTAATATTTAGTGCATATAAACTAGGTAAAAATGTGATCAAAACCATATGACCAACTCTCCCTAACTCATCTACATGTGGCAATGGTGAGGTCATCAAACTAATTACTCAAATTTTCTACCACTAGACCCAAAATGTCCAGATGAAAACTATGGACAACTAGATGAATTCCAATTATGCACCCAAGTAATAAAAGAGTATAAAATTTCTTATAGGACCCCTTCCACATGTTTAATACTCCATACACATCCTTTAACATCTCTAATCATTCCAAAATTGAAGATTAACCAAACCAACTTCAAGCACACTAGAACAAGCATATTGCACACTTTGACATTATCACTTAGGCTATCAAAACACTTCATCCACTCACTGTGACACTTCCATGACATCATTAACAAATCTCTAACATTTCCTTTATATTTATCAAAGTTTGGTGCCTCAAAATGAGATGTAAATGAAATTGTTAGAATTCTCTTTTCTAATGGACAAGGAAAAATCTCCTTGAACTTGTATTTTTTGATTTGGTTTCTTGTTTATAGTCCTTGAAGAGTGTCTTTCATTTATTTACAATCCTAATTAAGTATATTTGATTGTGTTGATGTTGATATTTATATATTAGTGTTGGTTTTGGTGGGTATAAAGACATAATTGGTTTATTTGCACTTCCCATTATTTTGGTTATTGGATTTTTGGGTATTGGTTTGTAGATTTCTAGAGCCTTAATTGGTATTAGTTTGTTGATCTTGATTATTTAATGGGGTAGATTTGAGAGTGGAAAAAAAACATGGAAATAATTTAACTAACTTATTGGATTTTTTTAAGATTAACATGATTTTGGTCTTGAGGGGGTTGATCCTCTAGAGTTGTCTTCCCTTTGCTAGTTTATTTGGGGTCTTGATGGGGATTTTCAAAATTGTCTTAATTTTATTATACATGATGACTACATGGAGATTTATATTGGTATAATAGATTTAGGTTGTGAGTATGGATAAAATGTGTTAGATAATCTAAGGTGTGTTCAAGAGGAAAATGGGCTCTTAACTCTAGTAGTCACAAAATAAGGTCATCTTTATTTTTGAGGATGTGTTGTTTTAGGTGATCTCTTCCTTGGTTATTTATGAGACAAGTATTTCAAGTTTTAGGGTCATATTCACTTTGGTTAGTGTCATTACCAAAATCACCACCTTATTTAATATTAAATGGTAATGTATTATTATCAAAGTTCATTTCAATGTATGGGTTGTACTTGGCTCAACTTCTAGTAGGTGTTATAGATGTTGAGATTGATTAAATTAATTATATTGATTGATATGATTTGATTTAGTCAAATTGGTTTATTGGATGTTTTTATTGGATTTTTTTGTGGATATTGGATGTTATTTGAACACAAGTGAGATTTGGTTTGAAAAATAGATTCAGGATTTGACTTGGAACAAAAGTTTGGATTTAATTTAGACTAGGCTAAATAGATTGGTTGATTATGATTGATTTTATATTTGGATTCACATCAAAAATTGATTTTGATGACATTTCAATGTTTTATTTTGGATTGAAGTTGGATGTTGTAATTAGGTTGATGTTTTAAGTTTTTATTTAGTTTTGAATTAGGTCTAATACTATTTTAACACATTATGTATCAATCAAAGCATAAATTAAAAACCTATATTATTTAGGTGAGTGTATAACTGACCAATATCCCAATGATATACACTAAAATTTAATAGATATATGGTGGGTGATCTTTGATAATTTTTTCCCTGCACCATTATTTGATATATAGATGAAAGGTCTTAAGCTAGGATAAACATGTTTGCTAAGGGTGCCATCTATATACCTTTCAATATGATTAGGTATAAATCCATGATCAAAGTGTTTTCTAGGGCCTAGGTAGTGTAGGTAAACTAAACAGTCACTTAGCTAGTAATGATAGATCCTTCCAAATTTATATACCCATCAAAACAAGGGGTATGTCCAAATGTAGAGGAATGAAATCATAATCACCAAATACTAAAAATACAAAAATAAAAGGATTATTCTTATTTTTGGTCCCCAATATTTCCTTATGGCCCAAGGGAAGATCATATGCAACCACACCAAGGATAATACATAAAGGCCTAAATAATTTTTTTAATCTCTAACATTACCTTATGGTGCAAGGGGAGAACATACACAAATTTAGTCTACACACAGTAACTAACTTGAAAGATAAAAAATAAAATATCAATTTAAGTTAAACTTTTAAGTGTGTGTTATTAGGTTTTATTGATTGATCTTTAAGTGTGAACCTACATAAAATTAGTGAGTATTTTGATAAAAATTGTCTTTGTCAAGCATAAAAACTTATCAAAATGTAAAATTGTCAATACACAAGGTAAATAACTAAAATATAAGATGGAGCCACTAGGATATAGGTTGAAACTACTAAAATGTTACAAACATCTAATAGACAGGCAGAGAGGCAAACCCACTTGGGTGAAAATGCCAATCTACAAATTAAACCCACTAAAGGTTGGAGATAAACAAAAAAAAGGGAGGGGCAAACTCATTAAAGTTAAAGGCAAAAATGGCACTCTACAAGATGAAATTTATAAAGGAATACAAGCATGTAACATAAATAGAAAGTTAAACCCACCAAAGTTCAAGGTAAATTTGCCAAACAATATGGTAAAATCACTAAATAGATGTAAACATACAACAAAAATAAAAAGGTGAACCATCAAATCTTGGGGAAAATCTACTAAACAATATGGTGAAACTAATAAATAGATGTAGATATGAAAGTAAACCTACCAAACTTTAGGGTAAGTTTTTTGGTTACAAGGGAGAAATCATCAATCTATAGGGTGAAAGTGTTAGATAACTGGAAATCATATTTTGGATACATTTGGACTCAAATCAACTCATAATTATCCTAAATTAGACCCCTAATCCTATGAAATCACAAACATAAGGAAAAGTAATGAAAATAAATAAGGATTTTGGGTTCTTATCCCACTATGCCTACCAAAATGTAAACACAAAACAAGTTTTAAAGCACAATACAAATGTTATAAATCAAACAAGAACACAAATCAATGCTAAATAAAGATTTAAAAGAATACCTATGATAAGAGCAAGAAATAATAATAAGGAAAAATTACCTTCACATACCAAGATGATAGGTCCTCTTTCATTTTATGGATTTATTCCTCTTTAATTATTGGATGTAATTTCATATAGTAATAGAGACCACATAGATAATTCAACAACAACTCCCCTTAAAATATGGATAAGTTAGATGATTTGGATAGCCTTGATGATTGATATTTTCTCATGATCTTGAAAACATATGGCTATGAAAAATTGGTTTGTTGGAAGTGGAGGGGCAAGATCCCATTTATAGTTTGTAGTGTGATTTTGATCCCTTGATTTTTTTCAAGATAAAAAATGGAGAATGAGTCATCCTCCTCATTAAATGAGGAATGTTGAATAATAAATATGTAAATTTGGATATGTAAGGAGTGTTGAATGAGGAATGAACTCTCTTTTCACTTTGTCCTTTGCATGGTATTTTGGGAAGATTGTCTTGTAATTTTAAGAGGACTATTTGATTTTTTATTATGTAAAATTATTTAAATTTTAATTCCATGGAATTTTTAATTAAGACTAATTATCTAAATTTTTAGGATATTTTAACTAATTAACTTTGATTTGGCATTTGTCAAATTTTTCAAGGTTCATTGTGTAAATACAATAAGTTGATTAATTGATTAGGGATAATGTTCAAAAAGTGATGAATTGATCTAGTACAGTTGATGAAATTAAGGTCATGATATAGTTTTAAAATGTGATTAGGATTGTACTACCAAATTTTGGGATGAAAATAGTATTCAAATCAATAAATTAGGATCATGAAATAAATTAAGGTTTAATTATGTGATGGAGAAAAATAGTTATGGCAATGAATAATTGTAATAATGAGGTGGCATAAATGAGATGTTTATACTTGTTGTTGCTTGATTATCAAACATTGATAGGGATAAATTTTGCTTATGGAGTCACAAGATAATTACCATTTGTGAGTATCAAATTTTGAACAAATTTTACTTGCTAAAGAATAAAGAGTAGATGATGAACTTGATGACTATGATATGCTTCATTGGGAAGCATTGATGTTGTTAAAACTTTTATCAACTTACAAGTTAATACCAAAATTTAGGAATGCCACTATTGTTTATGATTTTTGGAAGCATATTACAACTAAATACCAGGATTCTAAAGTTGGTCAGATATTATACTTGATTTTTTTGTTTTTTACTAAGATTTAGGAATGTAATTCTATTTCTAAATTCTTATTGTAGCTAAAGGACATTTGTGATCAACTAAAAGTAGTTAACAAGCCTATAGATGAGTAATACATAATTTATCTCATAATTCAAAACTTTTGAATGTCATACGACTCATTTTTTGAGTTACTTCACATGATCATATAGACATGAACCCTTGATTTTGAAATTTTGTCTACACTTCTCATGTAGAAATAAAATAGGAAAAAACATTCAAATGGTTTAACATCAATTTATCTAGAAATTGAATTCATATAATGATCAAAAGATAAGGGTAAATATGATGTATATATTATTCCTATACTTTTTTTATACCTTTCCCTCACTCTAGAATCTACCTTTTATCTCTGTTTGTACTTTGACTTTGCTTTGTCATGAATGTAATTGATTATATCCTGACACCCTTTCTCTTTCTTAACACTCATAGGATTCTAAGCCTCTTTGCAAACATATATTCCTCCTCTATATGTAAATATTATCCATCATGTTCATCTACACTCTCATCCTTATTAGTACATCACTCTCATCATCTTAAACACATCATGCATCACTTCACTCTCTTGCATGGTTCAAACTTGCTCACTCATTGATATTGGTTCAAGGGATAAAAGCTTATTACTTGGTTCTAATGCCTCTTATATTATCGTTAGGTTAAATATGTAAATACATTTATATATTAAAACCTAGATATACATCCAAACAAATAATGAAATCTCTAGTTATACCACTCACCCAAATCACTCTTTCCTCTCAATACCTCTTTCCTTGTATCCCTCTTTTAGGAAAATGCTAGTAGATGTGAAAATATTAAAATATTAAAACCTAAATAAGACATTTTTTGGGTACCATTTATCTTCATTAAGCTTCACCTAAAGTTCCAAGACTCAACTCTAAATGAAGGTCATCTAACTCAACACCTATATCAAGCAATTACGTCTCTTTAGGCCTAGTCTAATGCCACAAATTGGGGACCATACTATATGGTCAGTTAAAAACTTTAAACCTAAAAAATATTATATATCTATTCAAAACACATAATATTACTAAGTCTCATGGAATTTAGGTAGTGGAAACTCTAAATATACAAGTTGCAATTCTAAAATCCTAGCTTGGTCTTGATAGGCCTATAGGTTGCTAAGAGAAAATAAAAAGGGTTGTTTTGAGTTTTAAATAACTTCAATAAATTTTTATACCTATATGAGATCTACCCAAACTTACCTCAATTTATCCAAAGGTACTTTTGTCACAAACAATCAATACATGTCTCTAAAATGTAAAATTACAGAATTATAGGTACACACTAAGACTGTGTGTAGAGGTTTTCTTAGTCTCTTGCACTTATAACTAGATTTTAAGTATCTAAATGGGTATGGTTCTTGATTATGTTATGTGATACCCTATCTTAACCTCTCCCATCATTTTTAATTTTTGAACTAATGATATATAACTTATATCCAACAATTAGTAAAATTATGGAGTTCTTTTTTATTGTATCAATTGACAGGGTTCTCCTAGTTGGTGTAAAATAACCCTCAAGCCATATTATATCCACAATAATACTTCTTAATCAATAAAAGAATAAGTAAATAATTATATCACACCAAATAACTCAAAAATATTCATCAAAACACTTGATTGGACCTCCAAGGCTCCCCTGTTCTCTTTGTTTATATTTTGATAAAAATAGTGCCTTCACAACATATGAAAGGAATGAATACTAGATCATTCCAAACCATAAATATTATAGGTGATAATAGTAAAACATCACATGATAATCAAATAAAAAAAAAAATATCAATATCATATATCTCCATATTAATTCTTTTATAAGCTTAGCTTATAAATTTGCATAAGTGATTTGCCTAAGATCTTACTTCAAAGCTTTAGAGCTTCAAAGTTTTTAGAACATGTCTAATATAAAGAGAGAGCCTTACATATATATGCAAGAAAGATCAAGAATCAAAGAATCCTATTCAATGTGGAATAAATACACAAAGGGAAAAGCAAGTAATGATAAATAGTTCACATAGTAAACATGAGCTAAGGTAGGTAAACAACCTACTCTAACACCACCTTAAAGTGAAACTAGGGGCTTAAAATATCTAAAAATAAAGTGGCATATCCATTGAATGAGTCTCAAAAATAAGTCTTGATCAGGTAATTATGTACAATATATCCATGAACTAGAGAGATAAAACCCATAGGCAATAAAAATACCCCCAAAGACAATTATCATTGATACTAAAGTTTTATATAATCTAAGTTAGGCTTATAAGATGACCAATGTAGATGTTAACATCCTTGGCTAGAATACTATATAAGATCCATCTGCATCAAATAATGTTTCTTATTTTTGCCAAAATAAGAACATGAATGGTGTATTAGAAGTCTTCCCATTCCACATTGGAAGATGAAGGAGATGATAGTCGAAATATATTTGAATCATGTCTAAATCTAAAGTGTGGCATAGGTTTGATAAGATCATGCATATAACCAGATGTAATTCCATGGAAGTAGATAGGTTATAAGAAAGACATGGAACATTCATTGAAATAATGTCCATGGGAAGTGGAACGTAATTCTCAACAAATTTAATCTTATTGAAACTAGTAGCGTCCTCTAAAGTGATAATCTATAGTGGCTCAACATCCTACATAGGAACAAAGGTAGGTTTTGTAAATATATGTCCCAAGTCTCTTAGAAACTCATCCCATAGAGATGGATTGACAAAAGGAAGAGAAATGTCCATTAAGAATGTGTCATCACAAGAAACTATAATAGGAAGATAAAACGTTGTTGATAGAAAGAGAAGAAGAAAGTGCCAATAGTTCTTCACCCATCTCACTATCAAGACTCAATTATTGAATAATATGAGTGTCATCACCAAAAGACAAATCCTCACTAACAAAAGGAGGTGGAGTAAAAGAGGGTACAAAAGACCTAGAATACTCAATATCCTTCTCAAATAAGGCTAAAATAGTAATCTAAGCTTCCTTTGATGATGTGGCACATGTGAAATTGTACTACAAACTATCTAAAATATGGAGGTGAATCAAACAAAGAGCGTCATTTTGCTTTGATTCAATACAAGCAAGATCTTCCTCATCTATATAGTGGGGAATGTCACCAAGCATAAATCTCCACAAAACTTTTAGCTGAAGGTGTATTTTTATTTTTATTTTACGAGTGGTGTAATTTGAGGTGTTGAGGGGCTCCATTTTCAAAATACAAGGAAGAAGTTAGGAAGAAAAAATAATGATGCCCTTAAAAATGTGTGAGCTGCCCCTAGAATTTAGAACTATATAAAAGTAGTGTGTTTTTTCAAATTTATGTAACCAATGGATATATAATTAAAAACTATACACTTTAAAAAAAAACTGAACTCAAATCTGATTTATGGTTCAAAAGTTATAGGCTTTACAAATTCCCATAAAATGGGTCAAAAACATTAAAAATTACACAAGCTGATTTCAGTGACCAAATTAGAAAAAAGATAGCCTTACAACCACCTACTGGAACCAAAACTGAACCATAAAGAATTAAAAGTCTCATACATTCCTCCCATACACCCTTATGTGCACTTTAATGGAAAAATATCCACTTAAGGCCCAAGAAATAAAAAATAGGCAATTTTCCACTTAAGAAAAAAAAAAGCATCTATTAGTAAAATTTCAATAAATTTTTCATCTCCCAATGAAATTATGAATTTCTAAATTATCTATAAATCTTAAATAAAGGCACATAAAACCCAAAAAAAATTTGGTGTGATTCATTAAATATCAAGAGAAGTTAGAAGAAAACCAAACCTTTTGATATGGCAGAAGAGGAGTGTGCAACTCATTGAAAATGCCTCTATGAGAGTAAATGACACATATGGATTCCATAAGGGGAAATAAACTAGTTGGAAAATAATTTCCATAATAAGGACATAAATTGAGAGTGAGTATGCAAATTGAGAATGCCAAGTATGTAAATCCAATAATGACATAACTACTTGTGGGTGTCTTCCACAACCATGTACACTTTGAAATGCAAGAAGATAGATATAAAAATAACCACAAAGCATCCAAAATATGCTCACTATAATTTATTACACACCTCTCTTATTCTTAGGACCACCCAAAGAGGATGTAAGAGAAGAGCATACTTAGTATGCAAAGAAGATCTATGGAATGATTACAAGCCCTTATTGCAAACTCCAAATGGATGCATGTAATACCTCCTCCTATTATATCATGAAAGGAAAAATACTATATCATTCCAAGATAAAAAGATAACAGGTTATAATAATAAAAACATCACATGAAAAGCAAATGCAAAAAATAAAGAGCAATATCATATATCTCCATATTACTTATTCTATAAGCTTAGCTTATGGCTTTGATTAAGGGCTTTGCCTAAGAGATTTAGAGATTTAGAAATTTTCTATTACAATGAGAGATCCTTGCATATATATGCAATAAATATCAAGAAGCATAGTCTCCTAACCAATGTGGGATAAATACATAATGAAAAAATCAAACAGTGCTAAATAGTGCATCTAGTAAACATTAGCTAAGTTAGGTAAATAAGCTTCTCTAACAATGAGTGACTTATAAGATACATCCCTCACCTTAAAATGGGAACACATTTGTGGACTTATCATATAGATAATCCTCTATGAGTATAAAAATAATATTTTTGGAACATATTACAATATTCAAAGAGTTCACAATGGTTCTAATATTAGATGAGTTCTGATATGAGACAAATATTCACACATTGATATAGATAATGAGGGAATATGTCATGCACTCATTTCAGAGATACATAAGATATAGAATATATATTTAGATAAACTTGACTGTATATGTCATGTAGGTGAACACAATTTAAAGGAACATAAATTATATATTTTCACATACAATACATTCACGGTACTAGATCTCAGATATGTGTATGTGTGTGTGTGTGTGTGCGCGCGCGCGCGCGCACGCGCATAACATATATATATATATATATATATATATATATATATATATATATATATATATATATATATATATATATATATATATATATATGTTCATGCACATATGTACATTTTATAGTGAGCATTGTTATAGCTTTTTATTTCCAAATATATTTCAATAGCACTAAATAGTGAGCTATCTTGAATCTTTAATTCAATCTATATTGGTTGATTCATGTTTTTTAGGTAAATCACATTGAGTTTCAATGTCACTAAAAAAAACATGAAATCATACATATTGACCCCATTGTGTGGCTCCCATATTACCATATTGAGGTTTAAGATCAAAGATATATTGGTTATCTATGTTAGTATAGTTGAGGTTTAATGATGCTTAATGGTCTTAGCACTACTCCATATTCATGACGGTTGGTGAATTTATATTTCCAATTTGTGATTTGATCACCCCAAATTATCCAATGGTTAAATAAAAGGAACAATTCTCTAGTACTTCAACAAATAAGCATCATCTCCAACAAAGTTATAGGGCAACATGGTTTGTGCACATATAGTGTACTCAATTTTTAAACCTTTCAAATTTAAATTATGTTTCTTAATTTAAATGTCACTCAATCAAAATTTAATACCATGTGTTCATTGAAAGTTTTTCATGGAAAAAAATTATTCATTTGGAGCCTTATCCCAAATAAAAACTGTCTTATATACACTTATGTATATATTTATCTTTACACTCTAGTTTCTATATTACATTTAAATACTAGAATAAAAAGGGAAAAAAATTAGATACTAAAATGTGATATGAAAACATAAAAATTCATATTTTTACCTACCTTCACCATATATGACTTGTGTGCACATATATGCCTCTTATTCATCATTCTCTCACATTCACATGCTCTCTATGGGTCCAAACATTCTAAGTTGTTATAACCTCATGAATTATTATAGTCTTTATCAAATCAGTAAAATATTTTACTCAAACATTTCTAGGTAATTAAATCAATGTTCCTATCTCCTAGACAATAATTTTAGATTCATTTGGTATGGTCCAGACATTATCATCAAAATCTAATATCCTTTTCCCAATAATCATAAAATTTCAAAATCAAATCATTCATATGGGTTAGTCCATCTACCTAACATGTTGGTGGCATGATAAATTACCAAAATAGATGTAGATAAATACAAATTAGGTATTTACCAAGTGATTTCATGGTTCCATGTAGGGCATCTATCTATATTACTTTGTTGCATATAATATCAAATCACTTACATTATAAACTACTTCTATGAATACCATGAAACCATGAAATCAAATATCTATTATCCCCTTTGTGTGAAATAAAATTGTTGACGAATGTTTGGAAGGGTCCTATTATGTTTTAGGAGAGTGTTTTAGATATGTTTCAATTTTTATATAATGAAAAGAATAATGTAATCCAAAAAAGGTAAGTATAACTACCACATTATATAGAGTTGGCTAAGAAAAGGGAATTTTCTTGTATGTTTGGCATGATAAAAATAGATAAATGCATGTAGATAATTATTTTTCATAGTATTAGGTTATTATAAGATTAACATTTAGAAGGATGGAGGTGGAGCTTCAAGAAAGACAAGAAATAATCAATATTTGAAGAGTTTATGTATGATAATTTTGTATACAAGGTGATAAATGAATAAAATAATGTTTTAAGAGAATATTTATGAGTTTACCAAGGTTCCTGGTATGTGATCATTCATATATTATTATTATTCTTTTGATATAGTAGACTTTTTTGTTGGTATATAAGTTTGAGGCATAAGACATAAGCTATGGGACAACTCTATTTTTTTTAACACAATCTAAAGCATAAGAGAACATGGGAGTCTTGGAGATAAATTAAAAAAATGTAAATGTTTGGAGTATATTAGAGAGTTCTTATGAGATGAGATAATTATGTTTTAATTCTTAATAAATACATTTATAGAGTTCAATATTCAACTCCAACTTGCATTTTGCTAAACACAGTCCTAGAAAAACACTCAGAATTCTATAAACTTGTTGTTAGAGACTTATTGGGATTTATATAGGAAAAATAGTTTTTTTATAAGGTTAATATATTTTGGGAAAAAATTATCTGAGTTTTTAAGGTATTAAATTTTCATATAAACCATTTCAGCCCATTTTGTAGGCTTTCGACATTGACATGCATGTGTACACCAAGACTAGGGTTTTCAACTTGAAAAATGAATAAATTTAAAATTTTTAGTATGAAATTATTTGACATGATATAAAATATTCATGAGGTTATAATTTTAAACCTTACCATACAATATGGTTTCTAGAAATGTGTCTTTGGAATAAGCCTAAAGAAACTTAATTGTTAGAGAGGGGTACTGATTTAGTTGGTCTCCCTTGAAAGTTGGGTAATGATAATTTATATGAATATGTAATGGGATAATTAGTATTAAGAAATGGTCATATTTTTTATGAATATCTTTATTCTCTTCAAACCAACAAACTTTATGCAAAAATAGGGCTACAAGGAGTTAGGATTCAAGAAAGAAAGAGTTGATTGCTTGAGAATTCTAATTTGGGGTTGAGAATTGTAGTTAGATGTTTGAGAGATTTAAAATAGGTAGGTGGATGGATATATTATCCATTTTTATAATACAATAATATCATAACCATGAATTAGGCTTTTAGGCCTATGAATCTACATATGAATGAACAAGCTCAAATGAAGCAAAGGGAGTGAAGTGATGAAAATTATGCATGAAATAATGGATTTGGTGCTAAGGATAGAGAAATTATAGTGAGATTTTAATGGTGATGTGTATTATATAAATTAAATAAGACAATGTTTTAATTCTTAATTAATACATTTATAGAGTTTAAGATTCAACTCCAACTTGCATTTTGCTAAACACAGTCCTAGAAAAACACTTAGAATTTTGTAAACTTGTTGTTAGAGTCTTATTATGATTGTTAAAGGATAAATAGTTTTTTATAAGGTGAATGTATTTTGTAAAAAAATTACCCAAGTTTTTGAAGGTATCAAAGTTTCATATAAACCATTCTAGCCCATTTTGTAGGCTTTTAGCATTGTACATGCATGTGTACACCAAGACTAGGGTTTCCAACTTGGAAAATGAATAAATTTAAACTTTGTAATATGATTTTATTTTAAATGATATAAAATATTCATGAGGTTATAATTTTTAACATTACCATACAATTTAGTTTCTATAAATGTGTCTTTGGAATAAGCCTAAAGAAACCTAATTGTTAGAGAAGGGTATTGATCTAGTTGGTCTCCCTTGAGAGTTGGGTAATGATAATTCATGTGAAGATGAAATGGGATAATTGGTATTAAAAAATGTTCTTATTTTTACATAAATCTCTTTATTCTCTTCAACCAATAAACTTTATGCAAAAATAGGGCTATAAAGAGCTAGGATTCAAGAAAGAAAGAGTTGATTGCTTGAGAGTTCTAATTTGGGGTTGAGTATTGTAGTTGGATGTTTTATAGATTTAAAATAGGTAGATATATGTATATATTATCCCTTTTGATAAGACAAGAATATTATAACCATAAATTAGGCTTTTGGTCATATGAATCTACATCTGAATGAACATGCTCAAATGAAGCAAAGGGAGTGAAGTGATGAAAATTGTGCATGAAATGATGAATTTGGTGCTAAGGATAGAGAGAGTATAGTGAGATATTAAGTTCGATGTTTCTTATATAAATTAAAGAATAAAATGTTTGAATTCTTAATAAATATATTTATAGAGTTCAAGATTCAACTCCAACTTGTATTTTGCTAAACACAATACTAGAAAAACACTCAAAATTTTGTAAAATTCTTGTTATAGACTTATTATGATTGTTCAGGGACAAATTTTTTTTATAATGTTAATATAGTTTTGAAAAAAATTATCCAAGTTTTTTAAGGTATCAAAGTTTCATATAAACCATTATAGCCCATTTTTTAGGCTTTCAACATTGTACATACATGTGTACACTAAGACTAGGTTTTCAACTTGAAAAAAGAATAACTTTAAACTTTGTAATATTATGTTATTTTACATTATATAAAATATTCATTATGTTATAATTTTTAACCTTACCATACAATATGGTTTCTATAAATGTGTCTTTGGAATGAGCCTAAAGAAATCTAATTGTTAGAGAGGGGTATTGATTTAGTTGGTCTCCCTTAAGAGTTGGGTAATGATAATTTAGGTGAAGATGTAACAGGATAATTAGTATTAAAAAAATTTCTTATTTTTTTAATGAATATCTTTATTCTTTTCAAACCAACAAACTTTATGCAAAAATAGGGCTACAAGGAGCTAGGATTCAAGAAAGAAATAGTTGATTGCTTGAGAGTTCTAATTTGGGGTTGAGTATTGTAGTTGGATGTTTAAGAGATTTAAAATAAGCAAGTGAATGTTTGTATTATCCCTTTTGATAAGACAAGAAGTTTATAACCATGAATTAGGCTTTTAGGCCTATGAATCTACATTTGACTGAACAAGCTCAAATGAAGCAAAGGGAGTGAAGTGATGAAAATTGTGCATGAAATGATGAATTTTGTGATAATTATAGAGAGATTATAGTGAGAGATTAAGGGTGATGTGTCTTGGATAAATTAATGAAGACAATGCATGTAAGTATGCTTATGAGCCTAGTGAAGACAAGAGTGATCAAGTATGTCAAGAGGGAGGCTGAGTACTTGTAAGAAGTAAGCAAAAAAGAGATAAAAGAAGGGATAAATTTTGAAAAATAAAATCTAGGTAAAGGTATGAGGAGAGTGTATGTATCAACTCTTCATCAAGTGGTATTAGAGCATGTAAGCTCTTAGAATAGTTTACAATTATTAATATTAAAGGTTATTATTTGAGGTTGCACAAAGTTAAGTTGCATATGATGATAAGTTTGAAGATAGGTATAGAGACCATGAAATAAAGTTTTAGAGTGATTAGATAAAGAGGAAAAGAGAGATTTAATGACTTTTTGGTAGATCAACCTTAAGAAGAGAAAATAAATACTCCAAGAAGATGAATAGTTCTAAGGTGGAAAAGACTTGGAAAGGAGTGTCAATAGACTAGGTAGAGGAGAGAACCTAGGTTGAGAAACCTTAATAAGGTGAAAGAGGCTTGCTAAATCAAGATGAAAAATACTTTCTTGAGATAAGATGAATATAGGTAAGACAAAATTTAGTAAGGGCTTACATGAGTTAAAGTACCACAATGAGAGAAAGAATAAGGAAGACCCAAAGAGAAAAGGGTTGGTTGTTGAAGAGGAGATGAGTGAGATAAATAAAAGGATAAGGCTCTTTGTGGAGATTTTGAAATAAGAGGAAATATAATGGTATGGATTGGTAGTGAGGAATAATAAATTTAAGTGGAATATAAGGCTACTCATGGAGAGAAGAAGAAAGATTATCATGAAGATAATACGAAGCAAAAGAAGTTGTTATGTAGGTAGTTAAATGTGGGGATGAAGAAGTTAATGATACATGAATAATTTGGTATAAAATAGATAGGTGAGTAGAAATTTAAGGATAATTATATAGTAATGGAGGATGATGAGAGGAAACAACTAAAATCATTATAAAAAAACCTAATAAGGATAAGATGGAGGCAAACAAGACTCAAGATTTTAAATTTAATGATTTTTTATCATGTGTGTATGTAGGTACAAAATTGAATAATAAATAAGACTATTTTGAGGACATAAAACTTGAAATTATGGAGGATATAAATCATGAACAATATTCTTTTGTTTAAGGATAAATTGATCGGGCATAAATATATAGAGATACGATGATTTGTTACCCTGGAAGAGGAGAGATGCTTGGAGAAGAAGATATTAAATAATAAGGATGCCTCATTGGAGGCATGAAATCAATACAATTTAATCAATAACATGGATTCAAGAGGTATAAAAAGCATAAATCTGAGTTTGTATTGCATGAAGTAGTCAAATAGTTTGAACATGAGTATGTAGGTGATGAAGAGTCTTAGATTATAAAAAAGACTAGCTATTTGTCTATGAGAGTTGGGATCAATTTCAAGAAGAGATGGTAGATTTGGAGTATGCCATAAGAAATTGATAAAAGGAAAAAGTATTCCCTATAACAATAATTGATGATATGAACAATGTACATGAATCAATAGAGTCTCAAGAAAGACAAATGGTGATGGATAAGGCAACATACATCATAGACAGTGAGGTGTACAAAGGGATTTACAGTCTAAAGGAACGTCTATCTTGAAACATGAAGGATATGGAGTCCAAGTACAAGTTATGGTACAATATATGCAAGATAATAATGATGAAGAGGAGTTGATATGTAGAGGATTGATGAAAGAAGCTGAATTTAGCCTATTAAAGTTCCTTAATCAAAGAGAAA
Source organism: Torreya grandis (assembly GCA_037957365.1). Lineage (NCBI taxonomy): Eukaryota > Viridiplantae > Streptophyta > Pinopsida > Cupressales > Taxaceae > Torreya > Torreya grandis. Next base: position 1,714,358 of record JARHVA010003998.1, read on the forward strand.
AGAAAATGGGAGTTGTTATAAAGAAGCTAGAAGCAGAATTACAAGTTGGAAAAAAAAAATTTCAAGGAAAAGGATCATGTTTACCATTTTGACACTTCATGAAAATGAAATTATAGGTCACATAAAGGAATAAAATTAGAAACAAGCAATGAGTTGCATGTGAGAATATGGATAAACATTTGTAAGGTGAATCAAACCAAGTTGGAAGCTAAGGTAAGTTAAACATAAAATCATGTGAATTGATCAAGGAACCAATATTTGTAACTAATGATATAAAAAAAGATCAGATGTTAATAAGACATGATAAGGAACCTAAGAAGTTGAGATAGAATCTTATAAAATCTTGGAAGAAGGATACAAGAGCAAGAAAGGATGGAAAGGACCATGAGATCTTTGAATAGACTATCAAGTCTCATGAATCTAATCTAAAATAAACTAAGGATGATGGTGCATGTATGGAGATGAAATATAGGAATTCACTCCATCATCATATGGAGAAAATAAGAAATGAGTCACAAGATATCATGATAGAATAAAGGAAAGGGGAGGATAACCATGTTCCTCACAAAAGACGATTGAATGAAAAATACATGCTTGGAAGAGGACACGACTGGTCCAAAGATGATTCAAGGAAGGATTAAGATCAAGTTATCATTGAAGGAGAAAAGAGAAGGTATTTTTATCCCAATAATTATAATATGCCAATAGATGAAGAGAAAAGACTCATGGAAGGACAACTACAAGCAAGTGAGAAAGAGAACAAGCAAATTAAGAAAGAATAAGGTAAGAAGCCAAATTATTCAATTGGTAATGTTTTAGCTTATTTATTTGGAAGAATGAATTATTTTAGTAAGATAAAAGGTTACCAAGAAGTGTTATAGTATGAAGGATCTAAATTGGCCAAAGAGATGCCATTACAAGATGAACAAGAAGGCTATGAGAAAACTCACCATAATAATGTGAAGTATCATGAAGTTTCAGCCAAAGAAGATAGAATTGAGAGTATTAAAAAGGTTAAGGAGGAATAAATTCATAATAATCCATTAGAGAATGATTACAAAGGATAAGGCATTGTTAAGAAGATAGATCAGCAAGGAACACATGATTCAATCATAATAAATGTAGAAGGAAACTATAGACTAGAAGTAGGAGTGAAAAATAAGAACCAAACATTTGAGGCATATAATTATTAATATAAATAATATATGGTTGATGTGGGATATGAAGTGGATAAATATTTTAAATAGATTATGTACTTCAGGAGGATAAAATATGAGTTGGCAAAGAGATAAGACAAGGCAAGGAGATAAAGACAAATGAACCAAATGAGAAGAAATGAGAAAGATAATGAGAGTAACATCAAGAGGATCTTATAACATTATAGGAGGAATAATTGGAAATAAATGAAGATGTTAGACAAGGTACATTTGAGTAAGATCCCAAATTCTCTCACTTAGGGAGCTTGATGAAGAGCATCACAAGGTAACTTAAGTGTTCATGTATTTAAGAGTTTATTAATGACCAATTTTGGTCTTGTGTGTGTGTTGGGGGTTTTTTAGTATCCATTAGGGTGTTTTGGAGTCATTAGGATTCTTTATATTATGTGTTGTTAGCCATATGGAGTCTCCTTCCAAAAAAGGAATTAGAAATTTTGAATTTAGAATTAGGCTTTAAGTAGTGTTTTGTGGTTTTGTGTGAAATCCAATTATTGATGAATGTTTTAATGTTCCTAGTAGGTTATATGAGATATTTTTAAGTGTTTCAATGTGTATACCTTGGAAATAACAATATAATCCAATAAATGTAAGTATAATTGCCACCCTACATGGAGTTAGCCAATAAAATGGAGTTTTCTTGCATGTTTGGCATGATAATAAGATAAAAATGCACGTAGATGAATAATTTTCATAGTATTAGGCTAGTATATAAGAAATAAATTATAAGGATAAAGGTGTATATTTAATAAATATAAGAAATAATCAATATTTGAAGAGAACTCTACCTATAGTACAAATTTTATGTATGACTATTTTGTATACAAGGTGATCAATGAATAAAAGAAAGTTTTAAGAGAGTATTTGTGATTTAACCAAGGTTATTGTTATGTGATATCCATATATTATTTTTATTATTTTTATATATTATAATTTTGTGTTAATCTACAGGTTTTAGCTATAAGACACAAGATGTGGGACAACTCTATTTTTTTGAAAATAGTTTAGAGCATAAGAGAATAGGGGAGTCTTGGAGATCCATTAAAATATTTTTTAGTTTGTGAATATAGTATATATTTCATACTTTATGAGATAAATATATTTAAATTATTAATAAAATCCATTTATGGAGCTCAACATTCAACTCCAACTTGCATTTTGCTAAACACAGTCTCAGAAGAACACTCAAAATTTTATAAATTTATCATTAGAGAGTTATTCAAATTGTTTGAGGATAAATAATTATTGGATAAGGTGAATATGTTTATTTTATACATTTTATAAGTTTTATAAGTGATCAAAATTTCTTATAAATAATTATATCCCATTTTGTAGGCTCTTAGCCTTGTACAGGCTTGTGTACATCGAGACTAGGGTTATCAACTTGAAAATTAAATAAAATGAGCTTCCATCCTTAAAATTTAATGAATTTTTTTAATATAATGTTATTTTACATGATATAAAATATTAATGAGGTTATAATTTGTGACCTAATAGTATAGTAAGATTTTTAGAACTATGTCTTTGAAATAGGCCTAAAAAGACATAATTTTTAGATAGGGGTATTGAGTTAGTCTCCATTGAGATTTGGGTCCCAAGAAGTTATATGAACTTATTAGGGGATAATAAGTATCCAAAAATGTTATTATTTTCTTAGGAATATTTTTATTCTATTCAAACCAACAATCTTTATGCAAAAAGAGGGTTACAAGGAGTTAGGCTTCATGAAGGAAATAGTTGATTTATTGAGAGTTTCAAATTGGGGGTTGAGTATTATAGTTGGATGTGTGAGAGAGTTATAATACATATGTGTATTTACATATGAGTCCCTATGAGAAGATAATAATCTTAGAACCAAAAATTAGGCTTGTACGCCTATGAATCTACAAGAGAATGAAGCAAAGGGAGTGAAGTGATGAAAATTATGAATTAAACGATGAATTTGGTGCTAAGGACATAGATAGTACATAGATATATGAAGGGTGATATGTCTTGGATAAAGTGAAGAATATTATGCATGTAAGGATGCTTATGAGCATAGTGAAGATAAGAGTGATCAAGTATGTCAAGAGGGAAGCTAAGTACTTATAAGAAACAAGACAAAAAGAGATAAAAGAAGGGATAAAAAGTGATAAATTAGATCCAAGTAAAGGTATGAGGAGAGTGTATGTATAAAATCTCCATTAAGTGGTATTATATTAGGTAATATCTTGGAATAGTTTATGATTTTGAATATCAAAGGTAATTAAAGAGGTTTCATGAAGTTAAATTGTAGATGAGGAGAATTTTGAAGACATGTATAGATACAATGAAATACATTTTGAGAGTGATTAGAGAAAGAGGAAAAGAGAGAGTTAAAGAGATTGTGATAGAACATTAGCCCTAAGAAGAGAAAATAAAGACTCTAAGAAGAGGAGTAGTTCCAAGGTGGAAAAGACTTAGAAAGGAGTGTTAATAGACTATATAGAGGAGATAGCCTAGGTTGAGACACCAAGGCAAGGTAAAAGAGACTTGATAAAGAAATATGAAAAAGACTTGCTTGAGATAAGATGAATATAGATAAGGCAAGTGTGAGGAAGGGCTTAGCTGAGTTAGAGTACCAAAATGAAAGAAAGAAGAAGGAAGACCTAGATAGAAAAGGGTTGGTTGTTGAAGAGGAGATGAGAGATATAGATTAAAGGATATATATGATAAGGATCTCGGTGTATCTCATGTAAGAAGAGGAAAGCTAATGACATGGATAGGTAATGAGGAAGAAGAGAGTTAAGTGGCCAATAAGGTGGCTCATGGAGAGAATAAGAAATATTGTCATGAGAGACAATGAGAAGCAAAAGAAGTTTCTATGTAGGTAGCTCAAGGAGGAGATGAAGAAGTTCATGATGGATGAACAAGTTGTTATAAAATATTAAGGTGAGTATAACCTTGAGGATAATGAGAGACTCATGGAGGATTATGAGAGGAAATAGTTAAGGGCATTAGTAAATCAACCTAAGAAGGGGAAGATAAAGGCAAACAAGCCTCAAAATTTTAAGTTTAATTATTTCTTATCATATGTGTATACAAGTACAAAAGTGAAGAAATAATACTTCCATTTTGAGGACATAAAAATTGAAATCATAGAGGAGATCAAGCATGAGAATCATGCTTATCTTGAATAATAAATTGATTGGGAATAAATTTATAGAGATACAGTGACTTGTTACCCTAAAAGAAGAGTGATTCTTGGAGATGGAGACCTTCAAGAAGAATGATGCCACATTAAAGGAATGAAAATAATAAAATTGAATCAAGAAGATGGAGTTAAGAGGTATGAAAATAAAAAGTTTGAATTTTGTATTGAATGAAGCAATCAAAGAGTTTAAACATGAGTATATTAGTGATTAAGAGTTCTTAGATGAGCCAAAAGACTAGATATTTATCTATGAGAGTTGGGATCAATTTCAAGAAGATATGAAAGATTTAGAGCATGACATAATCAATGGAGAAAAGGCCTATCTAATATATATATGGCATATCTATATAGGGCCAACTAAAGCCTATCTTCCTAGAATAACAATTAAGGAAATGAGAAATGGGATTGAATATATATATTCAAAAGAGATAGAAATAGTGATGGATAAGGAAACATACATCATGGAGAAACAAGGTCTACAAACTAATTTATAATATGGAGTGTTTAACTTACCACATGAGGGAGATGGATTCTATGTACAAGTTACAGCACAACTTATGCAAGAGCATAATGAGGAAAAGGATTTGATATGGAGAGGATTGATAAAATAAGATGAAGTGTACCTATTAGAGTTCCTTAGTCAAAGATAAAAGAATATGGGAGATATTATAAAGGAGCTAGAAGCAGAATTATAAGTTAGAGAAAATAAGATTTCAAGGACAAGGAACATGTTGCCCATATGGGCACTTCATGAAAATGAAATTCCAAGTCACATAAGGGAAGAAAATTAGAAAAAATTAATGAGTTTTAGGCAAGAATCTAGATAGTCAATGGTATAAGGTGAATTAAACTAAGTTGCAAGCCAACATAAGCAGAACATAGAATCATGTGAGTTGATCAAGGAACTAATATTAGAAAATAATATTGTGATTAAATATCAAAGGTTAATAGGACATGATAATTAACCTAAGAAGATGAGATAAAATTATAGAAAATATTGGAAGGAGGATACAAGAGCAAGAGAGGATGGAAAGGACCATCAGATCCTTCAAGAGACTATCAAGTCTCATGAATGTAATATGACATACATTAAGCATGATGGTGAAGGTATGGAGATGAAAGAGATTGATTTAATCTATAATAATATATAAAAAATAATAAATGAGACATAAGATATCATGATAGATCAAAGGAAAGAGGAGGACAACCATGTTCCTCGCAAAGAATATGATTGGATGAAGAATGCGTGTTTGGAAGAGGACAAGATTAGTCCAAAGGTGATTCAAGAATGAGTAAGATCAAGTTATAATTAAGATAGAAAAGAGAGGGAAGTTTTATCACAAGAACCAATCAACTAAATATTATAAGAGATGAAGAGAAAAGACTCATTACGGGAGAGCTACAAGAAAGTGAGAAAGAGAACAAGCAAATGAAGAAACATCAAGGTAAGAAGTCAAATTATTCAATTGATAATGTTTTAGTTGAGTTAGTTATAATCATGCATGATAATAGTAAGAGAGAAGGCTAATAATAAGTGTTATGGTATGATGAACCTGAATTGGCCAATGAGATGCCATTGTAAGATGAACAAGAAGGCTATGATAAGACTCAACATGAAAAGGTGGAGTCTCATGAAGGTGAAACCAAAAAAGATATGATTGAGACTATGAAAATGGTGAATTAGGAACATATGCATGATAATCCATTATAACATGAGGACAAATGATATGACGTTTTTAATAATATAGACCATCAAGGAATGCATGAACTAATCATGATAAATGTAGAAGGAATCTATGGAGAAGTAGGAGTGAAGAATAAGAACTAACCATTTGAGGTAGAACATGATGAAGAGAAATTAGAGATGGAAGAGATGAAATATGAAGTGGACAAATAGTTACATTAGATTAATTATTTCATGATAATAAAAGATGAGTTGGCAAAGAAGCAAGACAAGGTAGGGAGACAAAGTGAAAGGAACCAATTGAGAAGAAATGAGAAAGATAAGAGGATCAACAAAAATATTATCTCAAAACATCAAAGGAGTGATATTTAGAGAGAAAATAAGAAGTTATACAATGTACATTTGAGTACGAGATCAAATTTTCCCACTTAACGAGCTTGATGTAGAGCATCACAAGGTAATTGTTGACCAAATTTGACTTTTAGGTCAAATTAGGACACCTCTAGTAAAAAAATTTATTTTTAGGCCTATAAGGGGTTATAATATTTTTTCATGAGGTGATTTATATGTTATTTTATGTCAATCAATGTTTTACTAGCTTTGGTCAATTAGTTTTTAGATCCATTTATCATTTTGGGTCATTTTAAGGTTCAAAAATAGTGCATTTAATGCTTTATACAGGTTTATTGGGAGATGTGAAAGTTTTAAAATGTTATTTCATGTCACATTTGTACACAAAGGTCTTAATTAACTTTAAAAACTAAAAATGTGTAGGTTCATCAGAATAAAGTTAGTTTTCTTAAAGAAATGGAAGGAAATGACACATATACAAATCCTTGGGAAGTGTGGCACATGGGAGAAAGCCATGGAACATAAATACATATTAATAAATCTAATTTACATTAGTTTTATTTATTTTTAAGTTTAAAAATTGGTACAAAACTATTTTTCTCTCTTTTCACTTTTCTAGACATGCAAAAGTGACTTGCAAGTTTTTGCTTGGTATGACCAACACAAGGGGTATTAGGGAAAATTATCCTAATGGAATATTATAAACTCAAATATATTAAAATATATATAATAATTTTTATAAATTTTCAAGTATGCTTCATGCACCATCCATTTGAAGTGGACTGTGTAAATCTACTTGTTCATTCATGCACCCTTTAGGTTTTGGTCTTGATTGGGAAATTCCATATAAACCACTTAAAAATATTATTTATATATAATTTTAGATATTTCCCCCCATGATTAACATTATTTTTTTCATTTTCAAATGTGTTTTGATGATCAAATTCACTCCAAGTCTACGAACTGGTCTCATGTTTGATGATAACCCTATTTTCACTATCTCCAAAATTCCATGCTTTGAAATGATCATAGAGGGTTGTGTTAGTTCCTTATAGATGTTTTAAAATTTAACCTATTTCACGTCACCTTAAGACTCCAATCTCTAATGAAAGTGTCATGGTTTGCAAGCTCATCCCATTTGCACCAATCAGTCATATGATATCTCTACCTACTCTATTCACAAGTATAAGTGGTTTTTCACATTAAAGGAAAAGTATTGGAACTTGTTTCAAGTTTAAATTGGTTTAATTTATTATTTTAAAATATTTTACCTTGAGTTTGAGTTTTTTTGAAGACATTTAATCCATATTTTGCGTAATTTCATACTCACTACCCATGTATATAGTCAATAGCCACCTATAAGTGGTACCACATAGGGATAAATGACCCTTATGAAGTGATGAAATAGGTTTTTTGACCTTTATTAATTTCATATTGAGTTAAAATACGTAATTAAAAACCTCATAGAATGAATAGGTTTATATGCAAAGAGGTAGAAACCTTAAAAAGGGATCAAAAGACTGATACATGTCCTAATCCCTAAATATACAAAACAAGGGACTAACTCATTTTGTGTATACCTTGAAATAAGGTAAAAAAGGGTTTTAAGGAATCAAAATGGTAAAATATTGTATTCTCCATTAAGTAAAAGAGCCCTACATATAATGGAACTAAAGGGATCCATGAAAGCAGGTTATTGAGAACCCCAGAATTACATTTGTATACACTAAAAACCTTTAGTGATCACCTACAAGTTTGATCCTACAAAAGTCCTTTTCACCTAATGTGGTAGAACTAGACCATACCAAATTTGTTATTCATTTAAAATTCTTAAATGGGCACTCATAAATCAATAGATCATCAAAGGAGAGGGAGACATTATTGTTTTGCTTTCCATACATTTTCCCTTTCTGTATAGTGTAGAAATTTTGACCTAAAGCAGGGTATAGAACAATGTTTCATTTTGATGTCCAAATGATGTTTTGATACTATTAAGCCTATTTAAATTTAAATAATTATGTGTGACCTCAAAGTGATTTCAATAAATTCTATAAGCATCATGAACAAATGAATGGAGCTATACACCACTACAATTATCCCTTATATGAAAATAGGCACCTGCAACCACTTTAAGTGATTTTGAGAAGAAGTAAGTTTGAGATTAAAACTGATATGTAAAGTTAATAAAAGGTGTGAACACATTTTTTTACCTCAATTTTTCAATAATAATCTTCAAATAACATGACTAGGTGTCTTTTGTATGAAAATATCCACCTATAGTAGGGTTTTAGGGGTAGAGAGCAAGGTATTTGGGTTCTCCAAGGTATTTATAGCTCAAACAAGTTTCAAATAGGCCAAAATTTATTCTAAAATATATTTTAGGATTTAAATATGGTTTTACATGTATTTCAAGGTTCATCCCACTTTAAACCATCTACAATTAACCTCATCCAAAGCAAAACACAGTCTGTGATGAATGAAACTAGTAGTGAGCAAGTTGAGGTTCAAAGTGATGGATAAATAGCTAAACAAGGTGAAAAAACAAATATAAAAGTATTATATAGTCCTAAAATATCCTAGGGGGGTATATACATTATCTCCAAGTTTAATTCATGCACTCATACTTACAGGCGTGCATCTATAACTTGAGACACAATCAAGAGTTGAAGTATAGTTTGGACTAAGAGAAGAATGTGAGGGGTATGTTGTAGAATAAAATGATGAATTGGTATAAAAAATATCCATTATGATTTTTATTCCCTAAATATACTCTCACCAATGAAAATCATGCAATGAGGTATTTCAGATAAGCTAAAACTCAGTCCACATGTCAAACCCCTGCATAGTCAACCCTCTAAGGGTTTGTCTTGTGAATTTTGATGTTTTGAAGGGGTAAATGAAACTAAAAAGGATATAATTTTGTACATTTAACTATAATTACTTGAGGAATAGACTCTAATGATTATTTTTACTAATATAATAAGGAGAGTACCCCTTATTTTGTCTTAGACAGGGGGTATTTCCCTTCAAACACAAAGTGGTAGTTTTGTTAAATGAGGCACAAATATGAACTTGGAGCTAATGAGAACCTATTTGGAAGGTATTATAAGTTGTATGACACCTATAAAATCATGTAAAACCAAACAAGAGGGAGTGAAACTCAATTGAGTACTCAAAACTACAAGGTCTATAGGCATGCATACTAGGTAAGGAATAGTCCTAAAGGTCCGAATGAGGAGCTTTGTCATTCCCACTTTGAAGTGAGATTTATAGACTATTGGAGCATGTATATGGGGTAACCAAAAATGTGTCTTTTCTATCAAGAGATAAGGAAAATCCTTTAAAGGCTAGTTTGGGCTTAAGTTGTAGTCAAACCCCTATGAACATGACTAGGCCTAACATCCAAAAAGGGAGTCAACTTCAATTTTAGCTTGGGTTGGGAATTATTGGGTGAATATTTTGTATTGAAATAAATGAAGGCAAAATGGGTATATCAACCATAGTGTAATGAGATAAATCTCTCCTCTCAACATGGAGAGGTTCCTTATAAACTATAATATGCTAATGTAAACTGAAAATAAACTCAAGGGTGAGATCATACCATTCATTTCTCTTTTTTCAGAAATGATGTTCACAAAGTAAAGGAAAAATCCTGGGTAATAACTGAATGCATTTCTCTTCTTTCAAAAATGATGTTTAGAAAACAACAAGAAAACTTTTGGATCTTTACTGAAACCAGAAGAAACCCATGAGAGTATAAAGTCTTTCATGGCTTTTATTATTGATGATTAACATATATGATAGTAGAATGAAGTGAAACCCAAAGTCTCCACTGAAAACTACAATAGAGTATAATATCACAAAGGATAAAAGTAATTCAAAACCTTTCTAATACCCTTCTTACTAAAACACAAAAAAAACTAAAGGAAATTATAGTAACACAAAGACTCCATAATTAAATTCAGATTATCTTCCAGATTATTTCCACTCACTCTACTTATTTAATCAAATAAATGAGATAGTATTTAGGAAAAAGACATAAGAACAATTTCCTAAACCACACAAGTTATTCCAATACAAAGTTTGAAAATTCACCCGCTTTCTCATTCATTCAATAAAATATGATTTAAAATTTGAGCTCAAAGTATCAAAAAGTATCTCAATTTGGGCAGAGTTTTTGATTTCAATCATCAAAAGATCCTTATTACAAAAGAGGCTCTCTTTATTTATAAGGAGAGGCCTTGAGGATTTAGAAAAGACTTAAATATTTTGACCTAGTCAAAGATATGAGTCTTTGTTGACTTTGGACTTTCCATATTTTTACATGTAATTACACATGACAAAAGTACATGTGCAAATGTCCAAAGTGATTACAAAAGTGCATTTGAAAAAAGGAAAATAAAGCAAAGAAGAACAGTTTCAATTTCTATCCCCAGTCTTCTTTATATGAGCATCGTACATGGCAATAGTTGCCTGTGTCCTAATATTATCTGGAGTAACATTGTTCTTGAAAATTACCTTAGCTCTGACTATGGAATCTTTCACTATTGTAATTGATTTTACATGATTACTTAATCTAGTTTTTAGATTATCGAGAGTTAACTAATTTTATAGAATATTATCCACAGAAGTTACTAAAAATTCTTTATCCTTGAATTCTTTTTGGAACATACCTTCAAATTCTTGAATCATTTCTTCTACTAAAATGAATTGGTTGTCTTGAGAGGTAAGTTTACAAGGTAGCTCCTCCAACTTATACAACAGACTAATATCACTTTGTTCACCAAGGTCTCTTGAAAATTTTAGGTCACTGATCAATTCTTTAAGCACTTGACTCCTATATATTAATGCTTTTTTAGTTTTAGTGTAAAAGTCTCTATCAACAATAATGCCAATTGATATTAGAGTGCTTATTTTCAGCCTCTTCATAACCATCCATTTGTCAAGATAATTTTTTATGCTTTCAACATCTTGAGAAATGATATTGATAAGATCATCACGTTTTGCTCTTATTTTCCTCATTTTATCCATCTTCTCAGATAATTCTATGAGCAAGGAAATTATTTGTGTATGCATTTTGTCCAAGTACTCTTCAAGTACTTTTCCCTTGAGATAGGTCCAATCTGCTTTTTGAATCATAGGGTCTTCTATGGAGATAGCTTCTAGAGTTATTGTTTCTAGAGTGAAAGTAATTCTCCTTATCACTGTATTCAATTATTCCACCATTGCTTTATAATGATCCTTCATCTCTTTCTCTCTATCAAATTTCTAAATCATAATGTCCATGGCTGATTGCAAATCACTCTTAGCACTTTCATGAGTTATCTTACCTAACTCAACTTGAGAGATAGAGTAGTCACTTGTATAAAAAATTTCAAGAGTTGCATCTTATGGAGGCTTTTCTATTTCTATAAATTTGTGCCCTTTATCCCCAATCATATTTGAAATAATCTTTGGCTTCTTGGGAGCCTTGACTTTTACTGGCACCATTTTATTGAAATCAAAGTCATCTAGAGCTATGTCCATTTTTTTTCTTTTGTGTGTATAATCTGACAACCAAGGTGGGAGTGAAAAATTACTTACATTAGTATCAATCTCCATTATTGGTGTCACCAGAGATACACTCGCACTGGTAGTGGAAATAATAGGTGGAGTATCAGTAAAAATTACACCTTCTACTGAGTGATCAAGAGCAAAACTATCTTGGATATCAAAAGAAGGGGATGACAAACTAGGAATTGATCTTGAGGAATGAAGAATAAATCCAAAAGAGCCTTGAGGGTTGTCAAAAACTATTTTGGAAGGAGAGGGAGGCCCAGAAGAGGGATCAATAATCAGAGAAATAGGTGAAGGATCCGCAACAGATGTGCCAGGCAGGGAAGAAGAAATTCCTATTTCTTGTTGCACATTCTCTTATGGAGACAAAGTTTCCTTTTCATGTTGATTTGTGGGCCTATCATCAGTCTCCATTTGTTCCATTGTTGGTTCTTCAGTGCTTTATTTCTCATCCTCCATATCTATTGTTTTTAGCTCTTTTTCTATAACTTTTCACTTCTTCATCACAAATATGATCCTGGGCTTATGTGGCATAGAAGGAAAAGGAACATCACTTTTATTCTTCATCCAATTTTTTACTCTTCTTCTTATTTCCTCATGAAATTTAGCTTTTGATCTTATGATGAACTCTTTCAAGGTGATTCCCTTATTTGCTAACCAATCATTGGTGTTTGACAATATTAGTTTGAATCTTTTCCTTAAGGAAGTCAACTCCTTTTGTGACTATTGGATTAGGGTAAGAGGGGCATTGGTGATTTATTCATCATGGTATCTATTATTGATCAAATCTCTATCATTCACTAGATTCTTAAGGATATCAATGAGTCCCAGATATTCTATCTACTCAAGAGACAATCTACTGTAGTCTATTTTTTTGACATCTTCTATTGTCTTCAAATCAACCCAAACATCTTTGATCATAGGCTCATGAAACTGGGTCTTCCTTCTAATTATATCCTTTGTGCCCATGTATTCAAAATTTGGTCTCCTTTTGAAATGCTTCATGGTTACGAGTTACATTTACGTTTCCATAACTCTAGCTCTTCCAGTAGTCAACACTGAGAATTGAGCAATTTCATTCAAGAACCTAAAACTGGGTTTATTGAGTTCCATCTGCTTATTATGTATGAGAATTATTTGCTTACATAGCTCCATCAAGACCAATTTGTCTGAAGGGAATCTTGGAAGAATATAAGGATGACCTTGGAAAAAGCTAACCCACAGGTATGAAAAAGAAGGGAATTACAAGAACATACATCCAAAGTCATCACAACTGTCCAAGCTTCATCTGACACTCTTTTTTGTTCTAATTGGGGATCAAAGAGACATAAAAATACTATAAAGAAAGCATCATTTACTCTCCTAAAATGATGAATAGAACCCTTCAACATCAACTGAGAGTAATATTGATACACTAAGGTTACTCTCTTGTCTCCTTCTGATGTTAAACCTAGAGAGGTTCTCATCAATGCTATAATATACACCAAGTATGAAGTCATGTAGAATTTAGAGGTAGTGGATACCTTCATCAATTGCTCTTGTAGAGCATTGATGATTTGTTCTCCCCAGAAAATGACTTGTTTGCCTTGGAGAATTATCTTAATGAAAGGGAACATAAATTCATGAAACTGTGAAAAAGAAGGTAAACCTCTTACCCTACTAAGAAGAGTGATCAGGTCACTGAATTCTTCTATAAAGTCACTTCTTAGAAAGCTTCATGGCCATCTTGACAAATTCACTCTTGGAGTCTTGAGATATTTATTGTTGATTACTTTCTTTGCTCTTTCAAGATCTTTGTCATATTCCCTTTATGCTTAAACAAAATCAAGCTTTAATACTTCAGTATCAGGAGGACACATGAATACTTTGTTGATGAACTCAGGCTCTAGTCTAATCATCACATTACCACTAGCATCTAACACTACCTTGGTATCCTTATTGTAGAATTGAACGCATTGGAGAACAAATTCTATGTTATGAGCTGTTATAGGGAAAGAAGATACCAGATAAATATTAGTTTCAATTATCTTCTTCATTTCATGGCTAGGATTGCTTGATTTAGTTCTTTATATGAACTTAGCCATATCCACATGATTGATCTTTGTATCCCTAATGTCGTCAACATTACAAGTAACAAAGGTGATTAGAAAAATACCTTGATACTTGTACTTCATTATTTTAAATTTTTTTAGAGAAACCTCAGTCATCTGGAAGAGCTTTTGTCAAAAGGATGTTGATGAAGAAGGATCCTTGAGAGAAACTAAAATAAAAGTCACGATCATGCAATCAAGGGAAATATTGGCAATCTAAGAAAATTACATGTTGATGATCACGATCATGGGGATGCGCTCAATAGGGATAAAGTGCAAGTAGGTAGGAAATATAAAAGAAAGTGGGCTCAAAAAATCAAAAATTTTAAATTTCCTAGAGTTAGGATATCTAAGAAAATGTATGCAGGGGTGGCTGAAATTACCACCCTTACATATGGGGCTAGAACCGGCAGCAAAAATCTATGACTTGGCACGTTGAGTTGGAAAGTCTATTTATGCATAGGCGGTAATTTTTGCCACCTTTACATGTTGAGTTTGCATAGAGGTGGAAAAAAATTTCACCCTTGCACTTGGGGTGCAAAACTCATGTAAGGGTGGCAAAAATTTATGCTCTTACATGGATGGCAAGGTATTGTGTAAGGGCAACAAAAATCACCACTCTTACATGAGTTAACTAGGCTAACAATTTTTAGATTTTTTAGGATTTCACCTAAAACATCCCTTCGAGGAGGAGAGGGAGGAGGAAAGAAGAAAAATAAAACTTATAAAGGAGGAAAAGGGAAATAAAAAACTCTAAAGAAAAGAATGAAAACAAGAATGAAAACCTAAAAACAAAAGAGAGAAGAATGTAAAATCTATCTAGTAAATCAAAATCCTACACTTGAAGCCAATGAAATTGCAATCCCACTCATTCACATGGTTGATTGGTTGTAGGGAGGGGTAGCATAATCAAAATAAGGCATAAATCAGCATTTAATACATTCAAAACTGATGCTAACCATTTAGCATGTACGGTCATAAATGTCACGCATGAAAATTGAGATCATGTAGGGATGGAAAAAATTGTTGCTCCTATATGAGAGGGATTTAAAATGCAAGGGTGGTGATTTTTACTACTCCTACATGGAGTGAAATGGTCAGAACATTTAAGGGCAATGAAAAATCACTACCTTTACATGAAAATAGAAAACAAAATGTAAAGGTGGTAAAAATTGCCGACCTTGCATGTATGAAACAAAAGTAACTCCTTGAAATATATCAAAGTTTTGATGTTTTGATCACATCAAGACTACAACAAATTTCACATTTTTTGAGAAATCATGAGTGAAGTTCATAAAATTTTCAAGGATGTTAGTTGACTATACTCGAGATCAAGAGAAACTTGTCTCGAGTGATGAAATTAGAGTGAAGAATATGAAACAGATAAGTCATAGGGTTGTTCCAAAATGAGCATAGCTGATTTTGAGAACAACAACTAGCTCCTATTGGGAAACTTCCATCGATTAAACTTTCAAATGATCAAAGGGAGTAGAATCTAGTCTCTAAGTGCCTTCATCCATGCCATTGGGCCATGGAGTTAAGCTAAAAAATAAAAAGACACAAAAAACCAAAAAAATAAAATAAACATAAGACTATACAAATGTACAAATGAACTCATCTAATACTTTAATGATTGAAGTGTTTTAGATGTTTCTCATTGTCAGGTAGTGAGAATGGTGTTCTATCTTGATATTCTATTAAGAATCTATTTTTACCACAGATCTAATGAATGATAAATGAACCTCTCCACAAGAAATCAAATTTTCCATGCATTCATTTTGGTTCTCTCCTTTTGTCTCATAACAAGACTTGATCTCCAATTTGAAAATCATGAATCTTTACTCTCTTGTCAAAAAGTTTCTTTACCTAATTTTGATGTGCAGTAATATGGTCCACTACCATAGTTCATTTCTCATCTAGTTTGGTTAGGCACATGATCCTTTTATCGATAGAATTTTCAAAAGTTTAATCTATCGATTGCCTTTGCCAACTTCAGTGCTGGTAGTTTCAAGGTGATTGGTATCTCCACATTCAAACCATATATAAGCTAAAATGGTGACATACATATTGCCCTCTTGGGTGTAATCTTGTCTACCCACAAATCATCGAATAATGCTTTATGCCAAGTTCTCTGATTATCATCTGCTAGTTTCTTGATAATACTAACCAAATTCTTGTTTCTTGATTCTGCTTGACCATTTCTTTATAGATAGTAGTCAGAGGAGTGGAAAAGAATAATCCCATGATTCTAGAAAAACTTAGTAACCTCATGAGAAGAGAAACAAGCAACATTATCTATTATAATTTTAGTTGGGACCCCAAATTGAGAGATAATATTTTCTTTAAGGAAATTATATACCACTTCTAAAGTAGCATGCTTAGTTGGAATGGCTTCCACCCACTTAGTAAAATAGTCTGTCATAATGAGAACATAGTAATGTTTAGAAATTGAGGATGGATTCATGATGCCAATGAAATCAATACCCCATTGTTGAAAATGTTCTTCAATCACCACTGGCTTGAGAGGTAATGCAGCCAACTTGGGTTTCCCAACGAACTATTAACACAACTCACAACTACATACCCATTTGTATGCATCTTAAAATAGTGTAGGTCACTATTATCTAGCTTGTAAAATATTGTGAGCTGTCATAGGTGCAAAAACAATCCTCCACAAGCCAAATTATGGAAGGACTCTAAAAGTTTACTTTGTTGCACCTTATCGATGCAACAAATAAATACCCCATCAAGGCTTCTTTTATACAAACTACTGTCACACAAGACATAGTTATCAACCTTCAACTTAACATTCCTTTTTTTATTTTAAGATAGATGGGTAGGACACTTACTGTAGGTAAGAAAATGAGTGATATTAGAATACCACTCATTAATAGTATTGATGAAGAGAACCATAGGCATGTCTTCAACCTCTATTTCTTCATGTTCTGTTTCCTTTGGTATGTTATCAATAATTAATTGTCAGAGGCTTTTTCCATTCAAAAGCTTAGTAGGTTTGATATCAAGATCAAAACTCCTAAATTTTAAAAATCTAATTGCCCCTTTTAGTACCAAACTCCTATTGAGTTAGAATAGACTTCACTGCTGTATCAGGTACTAAAACAATAGTATGTGAATTCAAGATATAGAATCTGAAATGCTTTACCACTTTAACCATGACATAAGCATGCTTATCCATATTTTAATATTTTAATTTATGATATTTAAGAGGGTAACTCATAAATGATATGAGAGATTTGACACCTTTATTTTATTAAACTAAAATGGCTGAAAGTATATGTTCAAAAGCATAGCTGTATATTACGAAGTCTTTGGTATAATTTGAACAAACTAGGCTTGGTGCATGGGCAATAACTTTCTTGATATCTTCAAATACTAACTTGCCTTCTGTAGTCCAATGGAAAGTAGCCTTACCCTTCATCATGTCAACAATGTGGTGAGTCTTCTCTATGAATTTTGGAATGAATCTTCATAGAAAATTTACCTTTCTAAAGAAAGAATGAACTGCAGTCTTACTAGAAGGAAGAGTAAGATTTTGGATAGATTTGACTCTTTCTAAGTTAGTTTTTATACCTTCATGGGATACAGTGTGACTGAGAAGTTTACTTTTTGTAACCCAAAAAATTGACTTCTTAAGATTAAGAGAAATACCATTTTTCTGATAGCATTCCAACACTTATTATAAATGATGCACATGATTGGGATGATGTTTGAAAAAAATGGTCAAGTCATTAAGATATACCATAATAAACTTCCCCATTTTGTCTCTGAAGGTGAGTTCTAATGCTCTCTAGAAGGTGGCACCAGCATTGATCAGACCAAAAGGCATTCTGCGATATGAACATGTGCCTCAAGGTGTAGTAAAAGTGGTTTTATATTGATCTACTTCATTGACTTCCACTTGATTATACCCAGAAAAACCATCTAACATTGATAATATTTTTGAGCTAGTCACTATTTACAGTACTTGATCCATGATGGGTAAGGGGTATTTATCCTTTAGATAAGATTGATTTAAGTTTTTGAAATCAACATAGATACGAATTTCTTCATTATTTTTTCTCATAGGAAATATGTTCATAATCCAGGTGGAATGATGGATTGGAAAAATAATTGTTGCATTCAACATCTTCTAGATCTCAGAAAGGATAATACCTAATATTTTGGGGTTGTATTGACTTTGTTTCTACTTATGAGGTAATGACCCAAATTTAAGAGGAATTTCATGCTAAATTTCTTTAGTCTTGAGAGATTTCAAATCATCATAAGAATATGCCAAAACATCAATGTAATGGAAAAGAAGAGCAACAAATTTGAGCTTTTCATCAGAAATGAAACAATTCCTAATGTTGACAATATTGGAATTTTCTTCCATACTCAAATTTACTTGATCCAACTCCTTGGAGGAACTTGAATCCATTTGTCATTACTTTACATACCTAACATATTTATCAAATAACTTCTCAAGAGAAACCAAACCTTTTGGAATTTTATTCCTCTTGAGTTGAAGGAACTCTTCACCAATTTTTTAATCTATTTCAAGAATTGATTCATGTGGTGGAGATTCACCTTCAAAATAAAGCTCCTCAAAGCTATCCATCTTTTCTAAAAAAGCAATGATTTGATTGTCACTATTAAGCACCTACCAATGGTTGGCATTATCAAGTACACTTGGTCAAAAGACTAGCTCAATAGTGTACTTGTCCCCTTTGAAATCTTTATGGGGAACCATGAGGGTTGTGGAGACAGCCAATGAATCTACATGATCATTGAATTCTCTCAGCATAAAAAAATATTGAAAGCATCAAAAATTTTGATATAATCTCATACAAGATTATGATAATGTCACAATCTTTCATTTTTGGTTTGGTACAGATTCCTTCCCTGACAAACTACTAGTTCAGTATCTCCCCAAACGTAAAGAATCTTAATACTTTTAGCATGAGCAACTTTCAATCCAAGCAACAAAGATTCATAGTCAGTGGTGTTGTTGGTATTGTTGAACTACAACTTATATGAATAATGGAAAATTTATCCTTGAGGGGATATCAAAACAATTTTGGCTCCAGAACTGATAGAAGTGCAACTACCATCAAATTCTAAAATCTAAACATCATTAGAATCTGATCTTCTTAAAGATTTTTCTTCATTAGTGAGGGAAGATTCTTTTTCACCTGAACTTTACTCTACCAATTCTTCTAATTTTTTATCTAAATTTTCTGAATTTTCACTTAAATAACTTTCATCTAATGAGCTAAAAACATCTTTAGTAGTCAAAAAATAATTACCCATTCCCGATGATTTAAACAAAATTTGAGCTTCGAGGTCTAATGTTTGGGTGACAATATATCTTGACTCTTTCTCAGAAAGCAATTTTTTCACGATTCCTTTAATAGGTATCCTTGCTTCAGACAGATCCATATTCAGTTCTCTACCTACGTCCTTACAAAAATTACATCCGAGCAGAATGCCACAAGAGGCTAGAACATCGACCACCAAGATTGTCATTTTAATCCTCTTATCTGGAAAAGTCACAAATACAAATTTGTCATCTTTGATTTGACCCAAGAGTGGTACTTGCTTATTTTCCATGGAGAAACATCTCTCAAAAGTCCTAGTTAAGGTAAGACCAATATAATCTGCTACCTTGGTGGGCATAACATTATCAAAGGCTCTATAGTTTATTATATAGTTGCTCAACTTATGACCATTTATTAATAGAGAAACATAGAAAGTTTCTATTTTTTTAGGGTAACAAGAGGAGTAGCAACAAGACTACTCTAAATGAATTTGTTCTTTGAGAAATCATGAGTCACCTTTGGAAAATTTTGTCCTATAGGGATGGTTTTGTTTTTTAAGTATTCAGCCAACCTATCAAATTGTTCATGATGGGATCGCAAGTACTCAACCTCACTCATTTGAATCTTGGTCTTTTTAGCATGATCAATTATGTCAAAAAACTAAAATGAACTAGAAATAAAGGAAGGAAGTCCATCATCCTAGTCTTTATTTGGTGTGGCACTGGTCTGAGAAATAGAATCAGAAGGTACAAGATGGTTTGAGATACTTTCTTATTGGTCACTAAGTCCTTTAATTGAAAAGATAGTGAAGTCCCCTATTTAGTGATTGAGACTACTGATAGAGGTTCTTCTCTTACTTTTCCATTATCAACTTGTTGAGTCAACTAATTTTGGGACCTAGTAAAGATAGCATATGATCCATCAAATACTTCTCTTTTTTTTTAGCTTCATCTTGGTAATTCAGAAAACCAATATTAGAGTCACTAGCTAATTCTTCTTCTCCTTCTGCAAAGAGATTAGTGTTATATTCTTGGTCTAACTTAGGTTGAAAATAAAGATCATGATCAGCGTCATGATAACCAACTGTTGATTTGGTTGGTGATGCTTCAATGGAAAGGTTCCCCTATGTGGGAGGCAGACAATTAGATTGCCCTTGATTTTTAGCAGCATTGCCTTGATATGAATAGTTGGGAAATGTCCTCCTTGGTATATCCTGATAAGAAGGAGCAGACATTCCTTGGGCCATTTTATTTTTTAGAGATAACAATTCGTTTGCTAACTTTTGCACCATAGGATCTGTGGTGCTCATGGAAGAACTTTTAGCAGATGAAGAAAATTTATTTTAATTAGAATCTTTTTTAATATTACCTACTAGGATAAGATCATCTTCAATCTCGATAGCCAAAATTTAGGCTATAGAAAGATCTATAGGGTTATCCCACTTTAACAAAAAAACTCACTTCAAAAAGTTGAGAGTTGATGAAAAAGCACTTAAGATTCTCTAGTGTTGGCTGAGTAATTATAAGAATTTATTGAATTTAGAAATGAAGTCTTGAATAGGCTCATGAAGCTCCTTCTTCATTTGCATAAGTTGAACCAACAAGGCATGTGCATCTTCTATGGGTTTGAACCTAGCCTCAAACTTAGCCTTGACAGTGTTCTAGTTAGTTATAGTCTGAGCTTAAAGATGATAAAACCAATCTACGGTAGTGCCTTGCAAAGTTTTTACAAATAGTCTCATTAATATATCTTCATATTCCATGCCTATCACACCACATGCTATTTAAAAAGTAGCAATATGCTCATCTGGATGAACTTTCTTATCACCATAGAATTTGAGAAAATTCTTTCTTAAACTATGAGATAGTTCACGTAAAGGTGAGGTAAGATTGAGAGGGCCAAAAGTGTTACCCCAAGGACATTGGGCTGCCATGATATGATGATTGAAAGGAGGGATAACAAACCTTTGTGGGGAAAGTATAGACAAAACTCTACTAGCACTGAAACTAGAAGCTTCTTCTGGTATTAAAGATCTGATGTTGGTAGGAGGAAAACTCTTGGTTTGCTAAAGGTGAGATGGTGGAGAAAAAATATCAAAATTATTTTGTTGCACCAACTCAAATATAGAATCAATAATATCTTGAGCTCTCTGGCTTCATGTATACGATGGATCTGTCAGAGTGTAAAATGAAAACAACTAGAAATGCTTCAATTTAAAGCTTGAGGCTTCAAAATGCATGTTCTTTCCCCAGCAGAGTTACCAAAAACTATTGGGTGAATATTTTGTCTTCAACTAATTGAAGGCAAAATGAGTATATCAACCACAAGATAATGAGATAAATATCTCCTCTTAGCAAGAGGAGGTTCCTTATAAACTATAATATGCTAATATAAATTGAAAATAAACTCAGGGGTGAGATCATACCATCTATTTCTCTTTTTTTAGAAATGATGTTCACAAAGTAAAGAAAAAATCTTGGGTAATTACTGAATGCATTTCTCTTCTTTCAGAAATAATGTTCAGAAAACAAGAAAACTTTTGGATATTAACTAAAACCACAAGAAACCCATGAGAGTACAAAGTCTTTCATGGCTTATATTACTGATATATAATGTATATAATAGTATAATTAGATGCAGCCCAAAGTCTCCTCCAAAAACTACAATAGAGTATAAGATCACAAAGGATAAAAGTATTTCAAAACCTTTCTAATACCCTTCTTACTAAAACTCAAAAACAAAAATTAAAGGCAATTATAATAGCACAAAGACTCCCTAATTAACTTCAGAACATCTTTTAGATTATTTCCACTCACTCCACTTATTTAATCAAATAGATGAGATAGTATTTAGGAAAAATACATAAGAACAATTTTCTAAATGACACAAGTTATTTCAATACAGTTTGAAAAGTCACCTACTTTCTCATTCATTCAAGAAAATATGATTTAAAATTTAAGCTCAAATTCTCAAAAGGCATCTCAATTTGGGCATAGTTTTTGCTTTCAATCACCAAAAGATCCTTATTACAAAAGAGGCTTTCTTTATTTATAGGGAGAGGCCTTGAGGATTTAGAAAAGAGTTAAATATTTTGACCTAGTCAAAGATGGGAGTCTATGTTGACTTTGGAATTTCCATATTTTTACATGTAATTACACATGAAACAAGTACATGTGCAAATGTCCAAAGTGATTACAAAAGTGCATTTAAAAAATGGAAAATAAATAAAGGAAGAACAATTTTAATCTCTATCCCCAGTCTTTTTTATATGAGCATCGTACATGGTGATACCTTCCTGCATCTTGATACTATCTAGAGTAACAGTGTTCTTGAAAATTATCTTAACTTTGACTATGGCATCTTTCACTATTGTAAGTAATTTTGCATGATTGGTTAATCTAGTTTTTAGATTATCCAGAGTTAACTGATTGTCCATAATGTTATCCATAGAGGCTACTAAAAATGCTTTCTCCTCAAATTATTTTCAAAACATACCTTCAAATTCCTGAATCATTTCTTCTACTAAAATGAATTGATTGTCTTGAGAGGTAAGTTTACAAGGCAACTCCTCCAACTTATACAACAGACTGATATCACTTTGTTCAGTGAGGTCTCTTGAATATTTAACATCACTAATCAATTATTTAAGCACCCAACTCCTATATATTAATGCTTCTTTAGTTTTAGTGTAAGAGTCTCTATCAACAATAATTCCAATTGATGTTAGGGTTCTCATTTTCAGCTTTTTCATACCTATCCATTTGTCAAGATATTTTTCTATGCTTTCAACATCATGAGAAATGATATTGATAAGATCATCTAGTTCTGCTCTTATTTTCCTCATTTTATCCATCTTCTCAGATAATTCTGTGAGCAAGGAAATTTCTTGTGTATGCATCTTGTCCAAGTACTCTTCAAGTACTTTTCCCTTGAGATAGGTTATTTTTGCTTTTTGAATCATAGGGTCTTCTATGGAGATAGCTTTTGGGGTTACTATTTCTAGAGTGAAAGTAATTCTCCTTATCACTACAGTTAATTATTCCACCATTGCTTTATAATGATCTTTCATCTCTTTCTCTCTGTCAAATTACTAAATCATAATGTCCATGGCTGATTGCAAATCACTCTTATCACTTTCATGAGTTATCTTACCTAACTCAACTCGAGAGATAGAGTAGTCACTTATATCAAAATTTTCAAGAGTTGCATCCTATGGAGGTTTTGCTATTTCTATAAATTTGTGCCCCTTATCCCCAATCATCTTTGAAAGAATCTTTGGCTTCTTAGGAGCCTTGACTTTATTGGCACCATTATATTGAAATCAAAGTCATCTAGAGAGATGACCTATTTTTTTTATTTTGGATGTATAAGCTTACAACTAAGGTGGGAGCGTATAAGTACCTACATTAGTATCAATATTCATTATTGGTGTTACCAAAGTTGTACGCGCATTGGTAGTGGAAATAATAGGTGGAGTATCAGTAAAAATTGCACCTTCTGCTGAGTGATTGAGAGTAAAACTATCTTGGATATCAAAAGAAGGGGATGATAAACTAAGAATCAATCTTGAGGAAATAAGAATATTTCCAAAGGATCCTTGAGAGTTGTCAAAAACTATTTTGGAAGGAGAGGGAGGCCTAGAAGAGGGAACACTAATATAATAAATAGGTGAAAGAGCCACAATAGATGTCCCAAATGGGGAAGAAGAAATTTTTGTTTCTTGCTACACATTCTCTTATGGAGACAAAGTTTCCTTTTCCTATTGATTTGTGAGCCTATCCTTAGTCTCCATTTGTTTTATTTCTAGTTCTTTGATTCTTTGCTTCTCAACCTCCATATCTATTGTTTCTATCTCTTTTTCTATAACTTTTGACTTATTCGTCACAAATATGATCCTGGGCTTATGTGGGCTAGAAGGAGAAGGAACATCACTTTTATTCTTCATTCGGTTTTTTACTCTTCTTATTTCTTCTTAAAATTGAGCTTCTGATCCTGTATGAACTCTTTCAAGGTGATTCCCTTTTTTGCTAACCAATCATTGGTGTTTGCCAATATTGGTTCAAATCTTTTATTTAAGGAAGTCAACTCCTTTTATGACCATTGGATTGGGGGAAGAGGGGCATTGGTGACTTGTTCAACATGGTATCTATTATTGATCAAATCTCTATCATCCACTATATTCTTAGGGATATCAGTAAGTCTCAGATATTCTATCTACTCAAGAGACAATCTACTGTAGTCCAATTTTTTGACATCTTCTGTTGTCCTCAAATCAACCCCAACATCTTCGATCATAGGATCATGAAATTGGGTCTTCCTTCTGATTATATCTTTTATACCCATATAATAAAAATTTGGTATCCTTTTGAAATGCGTCATGGTTACGAGTTATATTTCAATTTCCATAACTCTAGATTTTCTAGTGGCCAACACTGAGAACTGGCCATTTTCAATTAGGAACCTAAAATTGGGTTTTTTGAGTTCCATCTGCTTATTATGTATGACAATTATTTGCTTGCATAGCTCCATCAAGACCAATTTGTATGAAGGGAATCTTGGAAGCATATAAGGATGACCTTGCAAAAAACTAACTTGCAGGTATAGAAAAGAAGGGAATTGCAAGAACATACATCCAAAGTCATTCACTACTATCCAAGCTTCATTTGACACTCTTTTTTATTCTAATTGGGGATCAAAGAGACACAAAAATATTGCAAATAAAGTGTCATTTACTCTCTTAAAATGATGAATAGAACCCTTCAACATCAATTGAGAGTAATATTGATACACTAGGGTTACTCGCCTGTCTCCTTTTGATGTTAAACCTAGAAAGGTTCTCATTGATGCTGTAATATACACCAGGTATGAAGTCATGTAGAATTTGGAGGTAGTGGATACCTTCATCAATTGCTCATGTAGAGCATTACTAATTTGTTCTCCCTAGAAAATGTCTTGTTTACCTTGGAGAATTTTCTTAATGAAAGGGAACATCCTTTCATGAAACTATAAAAAAGAAGGTAAATATCTTACCCTACTAAGAAGAGTGATTAGGTCACTAACTTCTTCTATAAAGTCACTTCTTCGAAAGCTTCATGGCCATCTTGACAAATTCACTCTTGGAGTCATGAGCCATTTATTGTTGATTACTTTCTTCTCTCTTTTGGGATCTTTGTCATATTCCCTTGGTGCTTCAATGAAATCAAGCTTTAATACTTCAGTATCAGGAGGACACATGAACACTTTGTCGATGAACTCAGGGTCCAGTCTAATCACCACATTACCACCAATGTCTAACACTGACCTAGTATTCTTATTATAGAATTGAGTGCACTGGAGAAAAAATTATGTGTTGTGAGCTACTACAAAGAAAGAAGATACCAGATGAATATTACTTGCAATTATCTTCTTCATTTCATGGCTGGGATTGCTTGATTTATTTCTTTTCATGAGCTCATCTATATTCACATGATTGATCTTTGTATCCCTAATGTCATCAACATTAGAAGTAACTAAGGTGATTTAAAAAACACCTTAATACTTGTACTTTATTATCTTTGACTTTTTTAGAGAAACTTTAGTCATCTGGAAGAGATTTTGTCAAAAAGATGTTGATGAAGAAGGATCACTGAGAGAAACTACAACAAAATTCATGATCATACATTCAAGAGAAATATTGGAAATTTAAGAAAACTACATGTTTGGTGATCATGACCATGGGGATGTGCTCGATAAGACTAAAATGTGAGCAAGTAAGAAAGAAAAAGGAAAGTAGGCTCAGAAAAGCAAAAATTTGAAATTTTCTAGAGTTAGGATATCTAAGAAAATGTATGCAGGGGTGGAAAAATTGACCACCCTTGCATATGGGGGTAGAACCAGTGGCAAAAATTGTTGACTTAGCACATTGAGTTGGAAAGTCTATTTATGCATAGGTGGCAATTTTTGCCACCTTTGCATGTTGAGTTTTCATAGAGGTGGAAAAAATTGATGTCCTTATGCATGGGGTGAAAACTCATGTAAGGTTAGTGAAAATTTCCACTCTTACATGGATGGCAAGGTATTGTGTAAGGTCGGCAAATTTTTTTGCTCTTACATGAGTTAACTAGGCCGATGGTTTTTGAATTTTTTAGGCTTTCACCTATAATGTCCCTTTGAGGAGGAGAGGGAGGAGGAAAGAAGAAAAATAAAACCTATAAAGGAGTAAAATGGAAAAATAGAAACTCTAAATAAAAGAATGACAATAAGAACGAAAACCTAGAAATAAAAGAGAGAAGAATGTAAACCTATCTGGTAAATTGAAATCCTATGCTTAAAGCTAGCAAAATCACAATCCCACTCATTCACATGGTTGATTGGTTTTAAGGAGGGGTAGTAAACAACTTATAACAATCAAAATGAGGCATAAATCAGCATTTAAGAGGTTCAAAATTAATGCCAACCACTCAGCGTGCACAGTCATAAATGTTGCACTTAAAAACTGAGATCATGTATGGGTGGTAAAAATTACCACTCCTACATGAGAGGTATTTAAAATTAAAGGGTGGAAAGTTTCACCACTCTTTCATGGATTGAAATGGTCAAAATATGTAAGGGTGGAGAAAATTTCCACCTTTAAATGAAAATAGAAAACAACATGCAAAGGCGGCAAAAATTGCTGACCTTACATGTATGAAACAAAAGTAACTCCCTTAAAATATATAAAAGTTTTGACATTATGATTACATCAATATTGTAATGAATTTCATGTTTTTTGAGAAATCTTGATGAGGGAAGGTTGTGAACTTTTCAAGGATTTTAGTCGACTATACTCGAGATCAAGAGAAAACTTGTCTCGAATGATGAACTTAGAGTGAAGAAATACAAAACTAATACATTTCGTAGGGGTTCTTCTAAAAATGAGCATAGATAATTTTTGAAACAACAAGAATTATAATGCATTTGGTCATGTTTTTGAGGTGAATATAGAGGTGATTAGGATTTTTTTATATTTAAGAATAATAATCCATTTTTAGACCTTGATACAACTCAAACATGCAGGAAACAAGGGAAACAAGCTCGATAGGTCATATTTTGAAGCTCATATCTTTCATAAGGATCTGCATGGGAGCTAAAGGAGTTAGGGAATGTTAATAGGGGTCTTGAGGGCCAAATTATTTAATTTTTTTCAGGGTATGATGTGCAAATTTTATGAACCAACCTTAAGAGTGAAAACAAGCTAAAACCCTTGCAAACCTTCCCTAGGAACCAATTTGTGAAAATGGAGTTGGAAATGTAATCTAATGAGATATTTTAACTATAATAAGGATTGTATGTTTAATAGGACTCTATTATTATCCCTCACATTCTATCTATTTGTAATAGACTTGTAAGGATGGACAAAAAAAGGCTATTTTTAACTAATTTTTATGTTGTGAAGGCTATAAGAGGAATTTAAAGATGAAATAAAGTTTGGGAGGAAGATTTAGACTTTTTATAACTACCTATAGTCACTATAATTTATTGAAAAAACTCTTAAGGGTTCAAAAAATAGCCTTCTACTTAGCTAGTCAAATCTGGCATAGTGGACAAGCTAGTGAAGATGGAAAACTTCAAGTGAGCTCTTTTTAAGGTATGTCTAATGCTTATAGGACCCTGGAGGGACTTTTAAAATTTAATAAAATTACTTGCACATATTTTCATGGAAAACTAAACTCATTTTGGAGGCCAAGTGTGTAGGGTGTATAAAAGAGCAAATTTTTGGATAGCAGATGATGATGGCTCACTTCCAAGTGGTTCCATAAGACCAGGCGTGCAAGTAATACATGGAGAGGCATGTTCAATGTACCTAACATAAATTCAAATAATTTATACTTCCCCTCATTATTTATAATATGGTCAAATAAATAAAATTATTCATGTATTTTTCTAAGCTAGTTGAAGCATTTCTTGCCACTTTTCTTCAAGTTTGTGACTTAGATTGACACTTGTTTCTCCTGACCTTGCATGGTTTGAGCCATAACTTCTTCTCATGCATGTATACCTAATTTTATCATATTTAAAAGTTTCTTTATGACCTC